>JAVTVY010007779.1:0-44191 GCA_036873755.1 Hanleya hanleyi
AACGACATAAAATGGAGAACTGAAACTCCAGGACTTTATCGTTTATCATATTGGGGTCATTTTGAGCCTATATACATGACCCCCCGAGCAGAGGATCATGGGTAAATTCAAGATGGCGGCCACGCGGGGTACCAGAAAATTGATGTTTTTGTCATATTTCTTCAAAATTTCTGCTTTTTCGCGATGAAAAGTGGACAAAAACTGTTTTATTTCGCATCACAATAATATTTACTAATTTATCACGCAGTTTTTGCGGAGAAATTGCATAAATAAAAAAAATCGAAAAATATGACCGAAAAATCGTCAAGAAAATGGCTTATTTTTGGAAAATGTTGTCATCATGGCGGCCATCTTGGATTTTGTGACATTTTCTGGTAGGGCTTGAACCAGTGATACAGTGTGGCAAGTTTCAGCTTCCCAACCTTAAGGATAATAAAAATAACGAAGCTGTTGGGAGGCTAACTATTCTTTGAATAGCAATATTGCCCCTCAGATGCCCTTTTGGGAACCAGAGGGCATCACAGAGCCCCGAGCAACGGGCACCCCTTCTGATATTGTTCTATATGTCTCAAGTGATGAGTGTGCCAAGTTTGGTGCTTTGGTCCACCGTGTCACGATCTTTCCAAAATATGGCCCTAAGCTACCTCACTAGCTGGTCAGAAATAAGAATTTTCGACCTAAAATAACCCGAAACTTGCACCCACAGATACTAAACAATGAATACTAGGTATAACCTAGAAAACAAAACGGGCAAGTAGGAGTCTGGGTTTTCACCAGTGTTATTGCAGGTGTGGCCCCCTACGACCAGTATTTATTATACAATACACTTATGACATTATAAAATACATTTATATACTTTCCAGTGTGCACAACCTGAAACATTTCTGGTGGGGCGAAAGACTATATCAAATTTGAGCTACATTGTAATTTTCATATATTCAGCCGCAATATGCATTTCGGGGATATGGGAAGGAAAAATTCTACAACTTTGTTGAAACCAGCTGGATGGTCCTCCTTTGTGCTTCCCTGCAAATAAGGTACATATGGGTAGCTGATCCATTAGGACTGTGGCACTCATATGGGACACACAACATTCCGTAAATAATGATAATAATAAATCCGCAAAATTTCACAAAATCCAGCGTGCAAATCAGCCGTTTGAATACCAAACTAAAGCATGTGCCTCAAGATGGGAAGTATGCTTGTTGTAACTGTGCAGATAACAATTCTGGATATCCGGAGCTGTTATTGAATGATATTACCTTCATGGGATGTATCAGTAGTCCATTGTGTGATTTTCCCCAAAAAAGTCAATATCTCAGAATGGTAAAATGGTAAAAATGCAAAATATACACTAAGCTGCTCTTCTGGAACGGTTATCACATATTGAAATAATCATATAGTCCCTACCAATAACTTAGTAGCCCTAAAGTTTGGTTTCCTCTGATGGTACCGATATATGCCTGGGCCCATGGACTAATAGATACAGTTCGACGATTCACAATCACAACTATAGCCTCCTGACGTGTATAAGTTCCAGTCAAACTCCTGGACAGCATTGGAGTAATTGAATATTTTGGTGGCTATAGATTTAGTGTACTTATATGAAATGCAAGGAGGTTCTGTGAACTTAAAATAGTTGGGTACAGCGTTGCGTACCACTGGATCATTCAGGATTCGAGGTAAATTCGAGGCTTATACGACCGTTAAAATCACCCATCAATACACAAGTTTAAGGGAGCTGATCGTAAAGATTCTGAAGTTCACCAAGACGGAGACCTCTAGAAGAAGGCATGCACAACGTACATAATGTGAATACAGAATTAAAAGTAGCACAAACTGCTACAGCTTGTAAATCCGTCTTTAAATGAACAGGACTATGTAAAACACCCACTTTAACAAGTATTGAAGAGTCGCCTGTAGCCTTCTTCGAAAGCTTAGGGATGGTAAGGTGTATATTACCGTAATTCAAATTTATTTGTATCTGTCGTTTACATTGAGTATTGTAGCGCGTGCTGAGCATGTGGTTTTCGTTTACTGCACTGTCGTTCTCTACTTTGGACAACGAACCACGAGTCATTTTCTTCCGACTCCTGAGCATGTAGCAAATCATCCGGACTTTCGTCTATTTTATTCTTCTTGATGGGTAGACTAGGAATATCAATGGAATTATCAACACCTTCCTCGTCACAAAGAGCTGAAAATCTGTACTCTTGGATGCATACCCGTTGGCTCTATGGTATTTTCCTTCTTCTGAACCTACAAAATCACCAAATGCTGTCACCAAAGCTTTTAAACTGCTCGACTGACTGTGAGTTTATTCTGACACAGTTCTCCAAAATATGAGACTTCTCTGGCTTGGATTGAATACCAGAGTTATATTCTGGAGCAGTTTGGTCACTTCTGTTTCTTCAAAATTGATAGGTTCCTGTTTAGGTGTCTTACATTCCCGTTTCATGTGTCCTGACAGTCCACACCTCAAGCATTTACTATAAAAGGCCAATCCCAATACATGAGTTTTTCTCCCCCGCAGGTGTAGCAGGTCTTAACCTGAGTAGAGGGAAGAGTGATTTTGATGCCAGACAGCCATGCCCTCCTAATCTCAGTTTCAAATCTCGAAGGCATAATACTCGTCATAAATGTCAAGAACTTCACAATATTTCTCAAATATCCGTATAATGTCGGTGTTCGGAGTGTCAACCTCAATCTCAAGGTGACCTGTTTGATGATGCCACAGTGGCGTCATTTTCAAAATAGGCAGTTTTTGGTCGATCATTCGGCCAGATTTTTCGAATTTTTATTTGTGTAATGTCCCCTGATAAATTAGTAAATATTAATCTGATGTGAAATAAAATGGTGTTTGCTCACTTTTTTCTGACGGAAATGCAGAAATTTTGAAGAAAAATGACGAAAACATCACTTTTCTGCTCCCCCACGTGGCTGCCATCTTGGACTTACCCATGATCCTCAAGGTCAAAATGACCCTAATACGGTAAACTACAAGTTACGAAGTGTCAGCTCTCAATTTGATGTCGTTCGGGAGATATGTGTCACATATTGGCCAAGAGATGTTGCAGTATCATGCGTGATTCTCGCCAATCCCAACATATGTGTCTATGTCACTTGGTAAGCTTTAATGTCCTCGTCAAATAACCAGTGTAACAAACATCACATTGCACAGATACGAAAGCTACTGTTGTCACGGCGAAACGTATAGATGATTACAAGCGTTGCTTGGCACCGTAAATGTAGAGAACGGGTCTATATATATGTACTATATATCGCGAATTGTTGTTTGTAAATGTTCATATGTCACTGCTATAAATCCACATAATTCGCATTGACGATTACGCTCACATTTACGAAGAATGACGAGTTGTTACCATTTCACTATTAATTATGAAACCAGGTGTGAGGTTTGTCAAGGTGTACCATAGCGTGTACGGCGAACGGCTACGGCAATGAGTCGATAACCTTGGAATACTACATTCATAGACATTTGGTAACTATGCTTTGCGGTGCGTAGTCGTGTTTCATTCTGTCCACTACTCCAGAAAACCAGGACAGCTGGAATCGCCAGACATTACATCTCAGTTATATTATATTAGAAGTAAGTGAATACAATTTTGCTGGTGGCTGACACTGCGAGAGGATGAGAGAGGGCAAGGATGGTGGCTGACACTGCGAGAGGATGAGAGAGGGCAAGGCTGGTGGCTGACACTGCGAGAGGATGAGAGAGGGCAAGGATGGTGGCTGACACTGCGAGAGGATGAGAGAGGGCAAGGACGGTGGCTGACACTGCGAGAGGATGAGAGAGGTCAAGGACGGCAACATTGTCATGGAAACACGAATGAGCTTATCTTGAACGAGCGGATATAGGAATAATTAATTTTCGATATAGAGCAATAACCTTCAGTTAAGCACAACATGAGTAGCGTCTTGTGTGCACAAACCTTCCGAATTTCCTCAGAATTGAGTTATTTTCATTATTTGTTTGAATTCAGCATCACAAGGTAATACAAATTTTACAGGAAGGTAAGTTTCTGGCAAATTGAATTGATGTGGTGAGTAACTGAAACAGCCTATATATGTTATATATACGGATAGACCAGCCGTGATTTTCACAATGAATGTATTCGTTGTGTTTCTGGTAAAGTAAATTGATGTTTTCAATTACACAAGAAACTGTAACAGGCATATATGAATATACAAAAATATTGTATATGTTATATAAACAACCAGATCTGCAGCGATCATCTCACTGAATATATCCGTTGTATTTAGATTTGAACATTAAGCTATCATGAACAGTTTTCATTCAACGTCTAAGGTGATATAATTCAGTCTGACTTTCCTAATTCTGAAGTTTCCGGATCAAGTGATGAAGTCGAAAAAAACTGGTAAATTCTAGACATATGAGCCCAAATGATCCGCATCAGAATGACGGCCCACATTCATTACTCCAATATATTTCTAAGGGCCATTTACAGTATGTGGTTTCTGAGAGTTTGCCAATTTCTTTAAAAGGAGAGAGCGTATACGAAGTAACTAGGGGGTTCTTTTTCATCTCTCGTCTAGTGCAATGTGATTATTTATTTGTTTTTGGAATTTCTAATCACTCACTGCCAGTGCAAGTGACATATGTGTCATTCAGAGGTCAGTCATCGTCCATACAAATCTGTCGTATTTATAATAAAAAGGTCCTATTCACAAGATACTATTTAGCACCCGCATCAGACATAAGTATTTGTGCGAGGGAGTAATTTTCGATGATGTCAGAAAAACCCGCTTCGATTTAATTCCTTAGGTAGAAACACCACAGAAAAGTATCTACAGCGCTAGACGCACCCTAGGCGGCATGTTGAATTAAACGGGAGACGATTTGATGTTGGTATTAATGTATCACGGAATATTTTCGTTTGGGGTATAAATTCGCTTCGTTTCGGGATCCAGTGATGGATTCGAAATTTGTCCATTCCCTTTTCGTCTCTTCTAGAACCAAACTAAACTCGGCCAATCAAATATGGGGTTAGATATACGTTTCCTGTAACCTTCTCCAAGAATAAGGACTGCGTTATATTCTCGAATTTCTCATCTCTCTTTGCCTCCTCTCTCAGAAGAATTATCCATCATGCTGACCTCCTGTCTCTAATCAAATCACGCAATGATACAGTGAACAATGTTTGCACGCATTCTTTCTCTTGAGACCAATGGATGTGACAGAAACCGCCTTCTTGTACACTCTTAATGGACATGAAATCCAAATTTCAGTTTTCCACGCGGAAAGACGGAACGCACAGGAATGCATTTGGCTCAAGCGGGGACATGATTGCGACATTGGAGCCGTTGTCTTCGAAACATAAGTGTAATGCTCGAATTTTCCAGACAAGTGTCATATACTGTTCAATGCCACTTATGGACCCTCCAGACGGAGAGTATTATATTGTCTGGTCTACATGCTGCATCTGTGTTCTGGTCACCTGACGCCATTTCTTATCCTCAGTACTGTCCCCAGTCAAGTCATTAGTTTCGTTCAATGCCCCCCTGCAATTGTCTTCCTTGCAGAATCCACAGACCAGCACACCCAAGGGCATGATGGGGGTTGGAGGGTAAGGGGCAAGCAGGAAAATGTCTCTTAGGCAGTTTGCTTGCTGTAAAGCACAGAAAACAAAGGTCACCCTCACTCATCTCTGTATCTTGGAAAATGCGCATCGGTAATTTCCGAAAGTCTGAATGGTCGATGGTAAATTACATTTCGTCTATTCGTGTCTGCAATACAATATATCAGATAAACAGTGTGGTCACATTTTGTTTGCAAACAAACGTATCAGGTAAACTGACTTCAGTACATTCCAAAATCGCCCAGTCGTGAATAAGAATTGAATTGTTTCCAGGAATACAGCCCATTACCGTGTGTTCACACACCGTGATATATATTCTAGCCAGCAGTGAAAGTTATGCACTTGCGTGTAGTCGGTCTGTGCTTGCCACAAACTTGGTAAACAAAACGACTGCGAATTTATACACTATAACTCATAACAACAGCGAGCATTTACAAGCAAACTGAGCTTGTGTATATACGTTTATCTACTTGATGCAATGTATGGCGCTTAAGTTTGAACCCAATCAAATGTCGATTAATTACATATATCGCGAAAAGGGCACCCCTAATCCGTCATGACTCATCATGTGAGACCAATCTTGAAAGATGTTATGAGATTAATGACCTTGGAGTAGCAATCTCCTCCAAAGATGATTTTAGCAAACATATTGATGATGTATGTAGTAAGTCTATGAGAACGATAAGTCATGTAGGTCATGTAAGTAATGTAGTTCATTCGAAAACGAATAAGCATTCAACTCTCTCTATATATAATTAGAAGTAGTCTGGAGTATTGCTCCTCGCTTTGGTCACCTCAATATTCATGTCATTGTGACCGAATCGAGAGTATATAAAAGAAACTTATGCGGTATTTTTCTTTTAACCCTATCTGCTCTGGGCTTCTCTGGACCTGTCCAGGCCTGGGGGAAGGCAAATGACTCCCCCTAATTATTTTTCTTACCCCTTGAGCTAAGGGGCTGAAACTTATCACAATATACCCTTGGGTCAAGCTCTACCAGAAAAAAAATCATCCAAGATGGCCGCTTCGATGACATCATTTTCGAAAACGGCATTTTTTGGTCGATTTTTCGGTCAGATTTTCCAGATTTTTTATTTATGTATTTTTCTCCGCAAAAACTGTATGATAAATAAGTAAATATTAATGTGCTGTGAAATGAAATAGTTTTTAACCACTTTTCATCGCAGAAAAGCAGAAATGTTGAAGAAATATAACGAAAACATCAATATCTTGGATTTACCCACGATCCCCTGCTGGGGTTTATGGAAATAGGTTCAAAATTACCCAATATGACAAACTATAAAGTCTCGGAGTTTCAGCTGTTCATTTTTTCTAGTTCCGGAGATAGCGCAGAAAGTTTGGTACCCTGTCTGGTAGGGTTAAATGTGAACGACAGTATGTGTCCTTCGATGATGCCAGTGTGTATTTTAAATTGAAACTCCTTTCCTAAAGAAGGCAAATTTTAGATTTTAACTTTATTCATGGTATTCGTAGTTCCTAGTATAACTGTTATTTTAAACTGGAACTCCTTTCCCACAGAAGACAAATTTAGATCTTAACTTTATTCATGGTATTCGTAGTTCCTAGTATAACTGTTAATCTCCTTTACAATTATTCCCATTCTACGTACCTGTCAGACAGTTTAGACAAGGACACTGTTTTATTGCTAAGATGTGGAACGAGTTTTAGATGGTTTTAATCAGTGTTCACTGTTTCCAATGTTTTTTAGGAAAGCGCTGTTTGTACATTTTTAAATCTATCAATTTTTTTTAACTTTAATATCAGTATTGCCTCAGCTAATATTGTGCAATATACATGTTTGAGTCAGATGGATTTTTTTTATAGTTCCATTTTAGTGATTGTAAATAGTGTTTTTGAGGACTGATATTGGGTGTATGCCTGTTGTCTTTCTGAATAAATAAATGAAATAAATAAATGGATACATATATATTTCAGCCGGCAGGGAAAAATTATGCACTTGTGTGTAGCCTGTCTGTGCTTTCCACAAACACGATAACAAAACAATTACAAATTTATACACAATAATATATAAGCTAGATGGACTCATACTCACTATAGCGACAACAGCGAATATTTACAAGCGGAATGACTCCATATATAGATACATATATTCGTACACAACAAGGAAATGAGAGCTGCATTTAAAAGCTAGGACATAAACTGAAGCAAGCACAGTGTTATAATGCAAACAATTCCTGGATGAATGATGTTGAATTGGTGTTAGTAGAAATTGAGAAGTTCAGTTACGGAACGGCCTTGGTGGCACTGATGATCAAACGAATTCCCTAGCGATATGATGCCTTATTATATTTTGACTGATGATATTGAAAATAAATGTACTCCGTCACTAAAACGAGTTATGTGGATTCTGAAAAGAAACTGTTGTTCATTTGGGGAATTGGAATGCGTAAACGAATGAAGTCAGCCTCCTAACCATTCGAAATAACGTATTATTTAGCTGATCTATTGATTTGACTATAGGCTCCCTTTTGCAGCAGACGACCAAGCTGCTTGGCTAGTAACCATGCACAAACAGGTTCCACACGGCAAATTTTCAGGGGATTCAACCAGACTGTCTGCCCGTATTCGGACATTGCGTTTATCAGGTTTGCACGCTGATTCAGGAGAATGGGGATCCTTTAACCCCTGTACTCTTTAGCAGTTGGGTGGTTTAACCCTTTGTTTACCGACGGGACTTAAAAGTCCCATCCCCTCTTAAGTGACTGAGCTCACAGTCAATTCCACAAACCTGCCGTCGGGACATTTAGGTACACACGGAAGGTTGTCCCCGACTACCTGAATCAAACTATAGCGAGCTGTGATCAACAACCATCGGTGCCGTCATCAGACACGCGGATAAGCCACTCAGCAAAACGTAGTGGATTTCAGAAGAAAATTGTTGCACTCTAGTTTGAGGAAGTTTTTAGTCAATCTAACTGGGAATTTTTTTTGAATGATTTCTAGCATCAAGAACATAATGCTAGTTTCATTTTTGGGAAAACAGCTCAGTTTCCTATCGAAATTAGGTCAATTAGTTTTGGGACTTTTTAGTCCCGTTGGGTAATATCAGACCTTTTTGAAACGGGACTAAAAAGTCCCAATGATAATATTTGATGTATCAATCACCAGTTTGTGTAAGTTGTGAAACTAATAAAAGTTCAATTGGATGTTGAGGCATATTGTAATGCACAATGCACCTTATATCCGCATGTATGAAGGGTTGATGGTTCAAATCCCGCCAATAGTTTATTTATTCTTGCTTTCTCGAGCTGATTTATGCCATACAAACATGCCATACAAACACCATATGGGTAATTGTGCTACTTTCATCTGACTTTATCAAGATTTCCATATGTCGGAAGTGTTCGTTGCTACATGTATGACCGCTAAATATTCATCGCAAATATGTTATTCACCAAATTCCTCTGTGATCGCTGTTGATATTTGACTTACAGGGGAACATAAATGAAAACGTAATGGCAAACATGAATGAGCACTTTCTGGACAATATTACTTGTTTCAATCATTTCCTAGTTTCAATTATTTATCTTTGTTGAAAGGGTGGTTCTTCTTGCAAATCCTTGATGTTATATATTGAAATAACCTATTTTGTTACATTATTCATGTCTAATTTGCTATGAATTTACACAAAAAGCATCCAAAATGACGATTTTTGGCCCGTCCGATATTGACCGTCGGGACTTTTTAGTCCCAACAACTGAGTTGCTATGGTAACCACTGTTGCTCCCACCAAAAATCAAAAAAAAATTCTAGTTACCCCATTTGTGATTTGGTCCATGAAGGATTTCCGCGCACTCCACATATTTCTTATAGCGGTAAACAAAGGGTTAAAGTATTTGCGTCCCGAACATGCGCTGAATGAGCGCGAATAGCTGCGTCTACACAATGTTGTAGATGGGTGTCGCTCTGTAGGTGAATACGCTTGGGTCCCTATGTACTCATGCGTATAATTGTTGACTATGGTCACAAATTTCATGAGAACACAGATGGGGATAACATTGCGCACGCCTATGAAAACATTATTTCTTAATTATATTATGACATCACTGTGCCATCAACAGAGCGAGCATCTCAAATGTGTTTACATTTTCTGGTAGAGCTTGACAAGATATAGTGTTACTAGTTTCAACTTCTTGATATCAAGGCTAACGAAGATATTCGGCGAACACTTCGCCGGAGAGGCACTAAAGACACGTGTTCGGTTCGGCGATGGTGTTGAGTGATTACTTGAGCTTTTCAAACCCGATTGTTCTGCTTATAAGCAAAATGTATCTCCTTGATTGAGAGGGGTAGCTTCGTTTTACCATGTGGCATACGTGACATGTCTGATAGAGTAGTCGGAGTTGGGCTTAACTTATGGCGGCGACTTTCCTAACAGGGGGGTTGTTTCTCCCATGGGACAGGTTGAGCCGACAATCAAATGTATTCAATCGAGGTAAGCGTTTATCATCGGCTCAATACCCTACATGTTACTGTCCAATTAGGCCACTGTGCGTATTATTTACCCATGGACGCTCCTGTATTGCCACGTTTGGAAGAGTTTCGGAGAAATAGCGTGGACAAATAGTCCGACTGTCTATCATTGCTCTTTCGATTAGATTGTTCTATCCGATCAGATTCAAGGCGTCTACTCAAGTAGTAAACGCGCGAACAAATGACCTCAAATGGTTATTCAGCTCGCTTGAACAAATCAAACTGCCGAGTCATATTCGGACGCTCTCACGGTATCGGCAGGCTCGTCTGAAAGGAGTGTTCGATCAGGCGATGTGTAATGGATCACATGCTAGTGAGAAGGGTTCGTGGTGGGAGAGTTTATACTTAACTCCGTGTCGTTGCGTCTCGGTGGAAAGTTAGGAACGGTCTCCATTTATCGTTTTTCCTTCAATCGCGAATTTTCTTTGATTTTCTCGAAGAAATCCCGATCCCATCGGTAATTCATCGAGAGAATGTCGAGAAAATAAAATGGAAACACCCAAATCGTTTTCAAAATTCTCGATTGATTTTCTCGATATCGGTTTTTATTCGTTCTTTTTGACCCATCGAGAATCAATCGATTTTCTTCAATCGAGAGAATGTCGAGAAATTTTGATCGAGAAAGCGTCGAGAGAATATCGCGAAACCATCGAGAGGCGAATGAATACAATGACGTCATTACCAGCCTAACACCTGTTTACGCCGCTGTGCGTGTTTGCGCTACAAAGTATAGATCAGAATAGAATTGAATTATTGCCGGCGCTTTAGAACGAAAAGCTAACATATTTTGTCCGTTGTTATTTTTAAGAACTAAGTAGGAGATGAATATAGTTAGTATCAGTTAGTGTAAGTTTGCCAAATTATTCAACGTAAGCAGATCAGTTCGGATAAGCTTGAAGTTGAACACCGAAATTCCCCGTACGACCCATAGCAATATCTACGGTAATACGGTAATTTAAATCACATGTTATCGCTGGCAGTTTATCTTTTATATTTATAGGAAATGATCAGCAATGAAATCATTTTTACGTATGTAAGTTACAACAGTAGGTCATGTAAAAATGACAAAGAGAGTTAAGTCTACAGTGGAAGTTCAATTTTGCCGACAATAAATGATTACTATCCGGACCTTTCTGATCTTCCGCGAAAGAATAATGCGTACTTCATACACATCACGAGGAGTAAACACATACCGTTACATGATATTTGACGACGGAATGACTGGCCTATGGTTCAACGAACAATGTACGGCATTTGCCCGACAACACGGACAAAATGATCAACTTCAATAACTTAAATGGTCTTATAATTCTATGTTTGTATTGTATTGCTTTTAGCCCTCGGGTATAAATATGCAAATACATTCCATCTATCTAAATGAAAAAATTCTGAGTAAATTGTGTGATTTCAAAAAAAATAATTATTGAATGAACATATATGGTATTATATAACACGAAAGCACCTTCTGTGTTATCGATGAAAAGCTATTTTATAATCTTTCCTTTTCATGAGTATACAATATGAAGTCAGTGTTTAGTGGGCTATATTTCTCGCTATTTTCAAATACCGGTATTACGAAAAAAAAAAACGCCACTCTACCTGGGGATGGACAATGTAATTCCCTGAAAACTCGTAAATATAGTCAGAATGTACTTATACAAAATTGTATCCGTCGTCATTCTTTATTCTCGCGTAGGCATATACTTACCTGCTGATACATAGAGGGAAGATGCATGGGTACTGGACTGACAGTTTCCGTTGTCATGTGTTGTTGTTGTTGTTGTCGTCGTCGTCCAAATAGCGATTTCTCTTTCTTCTTCAATCACAGCTGTCGTGTACGCTATCAATGTAAACTGAATTGCCTGATTGACTCCCTCCTACACAACTACTTCAAGGATTTGACATACAAACACAACTTGGCTTGTTAGGACACAATAAAATGTACTGTAACGTTCTCGCTAAACTGACGACTTGACAAAGATTCCCGCGGCTGAACGATGTAGCCTGGTTCCCTAGCTTACTTGTACAGGTAAGCAATGTGATAGTAAGTTAGGGTACCAGGTTAGGTGAAGTCAATAGCGGCACTACTTCCATCGGTTTTTAATCGTTTTTTTCCACTCGGAAAATTCTCTCGGTTTCTCGACTGATTCTCGATATCGTTTTTCATTCGAGAAATTTCTCTCGAATAAAAACCGATCAAAATAACGAAAGAAAACCGACTTCGCGAATCTTTCGAGTTTTCTGAAAAAAATTCTCCATTCCCTCTCATCTTTGAAAATCTCGATATCGAGAATAAAATACAGATTTCTCGACGAAAAACCGAACGATTTATGGAGACGGTTCCTTATTGAGGAAGAAAAGACAGTTATGATGACCTCTAGAGCGATAGTGGCACGATATTCGCGATATAACTGCACGATAATAGTACGATAGCTGAGCGAAATAAAAAGCACTATAACGACGCTATCGTAGTGCCGCAGCAACGCACTAACATTGTTTTGTGCAATTTGTGACGCGAAGTTTACATGTATTGCATCCATGAATACGGAGGATTTGTCTATTTAACACTGCCACTCAATGCGTCACTGTTTTTGTGCAATTTGTGACGCGAAGTTTACATGTATTGCATCCATGAATACGGAGGATTTGTATATTTAATACTGCCACTCAATGCGTCACCGTCAACATTTTCTTTCATTGAATTTCAAATGACCCCTTTGCCTCTCCGCACTGGCATATGTCTGTTACGATGTTCCATAGTACTATTGACTTTTTTCTTAATGATTAGTGAAAGGGAGTACATAAATCTCATGGTGTCACCTATATAGGGATCACCTGAAGAAAAGGACTATTGATATAGCCTTTGACATATGCGAAGTAACACATTTTGAAATAACTGTTTATATATAGTTGGCATATTGTAATATTATGTCTCCCCCAACTATGTTGGGGGGAGACATCTAGTGTTTGTGCTGTCTGTCTGGTTGGATGGATGGATGTCTGTCTGGATGTCTGTCTGGATGGATGTCTGTCTGTCCGTCCCCTTACCTTGTCTGCAAGATATCTTGAGAACTACTGGATGGAATTTGGCCAAACTTGGATGGAATCTTCATTGGGATAGCCCCCCCATTTGATTAGGTTTTGGTGTGTGTGTGTGCATTCATCCGTGTCCGGTGTCCGTCCGTCCGCCCATCTACTCGTACATGTATATACAGGCCTTGTCTGCAAGATATCTTGAGAACTACTGGACGGAATTCCCTCAAACTTGGATAGAAGCTTCAGTGGGATAGCCCCCTCATTTGATTAGGTTTTGGTGTGTGGGCGTGCATTCATCCGTGTCCGGTGTCCGTCCGTCCGTCTATCTACTGGTACATGTATATACAGGCCTTGTCTGCAAGATATCTTGAGAACAACTGGATGGAATTTCACCAAACTTGGATGGAAGCTTCATTGGGATAGCCCCCCCATTTGATTAGGTTTTGGTGTGTGTGTGTGCATTCATCCGTGTCCGGTGTCCGTCCGTCCGTCCATCTACTGGTACATGTATATACAGGCCTTGTCTGCAAGATATCTTGAGAACTACTGGACGGAATTCCCTCAAACTTGGATAGAAGCTTCAGTGGGATAGCCCCCTCATTTGATTAGGTTTTGGTGTGTGGGCGTGCATTCATCCGTGTCCGGTGTCCGTCCGTCCGTCTATCTACTGGTACATGTATATACAGGCCTTGTCTGCAAGATATCTTGAGAACAACTGGATGGAATTTCACCAAACTTGGATGGAAGCTTCATTGGGATAGCCCCCCCATTTGATTAGGTTTTGGTGTGTGTGTGTGCATTCATCCGTGTCCGGTGTCCGTCCGTCCGTCCATCTACTGGTACATGTATATACAGGCCTTGTCTGCAAGATATCTTGAGAACAACTGGATGGAATTTCACCAAACTTGGATGGAAGCTTCATTGGGATAGCCCCGTCATTTGATTAGGTTTTGGTGTGTGTGTGTGCATTCATCCGTGCCCGGTGTCCGCGTCCATCCGTCCATCTACTTGTACATGTATATACAGGCCTTGTCTGCAAGATATCTTGAGAACTACTCGACGGAATTTCACCAAACTTGGATGGAAGCTTCAGTGGGATAGCCCCGTCAGTTGATTAGGTTTTGGTGTGTGTGTGTGTGTGTGCATTCATCCGTGTCCGGCGTCCGTCCATCCATTGTACATGTATATACAGGCCTTGTCTGCAAGATATCTTGAGAACTATTGGACGGAATTTCACCAAACTTGGACAGAAGCTTCAGTGGGATAGCCCCCTCATTTGATTAGGTTTTCGTGTGTGTGCGTGCATTCATCTGTGTTTGGTGTCCGTCCATCTACTTGTACATGTATATAGAGGCCTTGTCTGCAAGATATCTTGAAAGTACTGGACGGAATTTCACCAAACTTGGATGGAAGCTTCATTGGGATAGCCTCTCATTTGTTTAGGTTTTGGTGTGTGTGTGCGTTCATCCGTGTCCATCGTCCGTCCGTCCGTCCATCTTCATGTACATGTATATACAGGCCTTGTCTGCAAGATATCTTGAGAACTACTAACAGAATTTCACCAAACTTGGAAGATTCATTGGAATAGCCCCCTCATTTGATTAGATTTTGGTTTGTGCGTGCATTTATCCTTGTCCATTGCCCGTCCATCCATTCATCTAATTGTACATGTATATACAGACCTTGTCGGCAAGATATCAGGAGAACTACTTGACACTTATTTCTACATTAATTTTATAGCACTTTCCCTTAAATAATGTGCCCACTCAACGCAAGGTGGGAGGTTGGGGGAGTATGTTTTTGCTTAAAAAAACAACCAGCATAGGCTTCATGCCGCAGCGGCAACCCAAGGGTCAAAGCGGAACCTCTAGTATTTCCACATACATCTGATAATGTTATTAATGCACAATTCAAGCAGCTCAATGCATACAAAAAGCTATCCGGGAATGAAATCCTTTATATATCAGGAAGCCAGCTATTGCTCTCACCATACCCTTTAGCCGATACATTTTTCATTTACAGTTATATTAGCACTATATTCAGCGAATCTACTATTCGCAACGGGATAATTTATTTCGCGTAAATTTCGGCAGGCGACCGTTCGGTGCATAGTTAAGGGTGTGATATTTCGGCATATTAACATTGCAGGCTACCCTAATAACTTACATTATTATACCTCATACTAAAATTGTTTATTTTCATTGGTTGAAACTCTATCACGTGGTATATCGTAATTCCCGATGTCCCATGGTTCATGCACCAGGCTGAGATAATGTCCCCCGTGTGTTTGCTTACTCGCGGAGACCGTTGCCAGGGACGAACCTCGCTCCAACATATGACAGTTGAATGAATTTCGAGTAGGATTTCGGCAACTTCAGTGAGAAATTCTGGGATATTTTTTGCCCCATCTATTCTTTTCCGGCAAACATGTTACTGAAATAAAGTTGGTACTTCGCCAACTGATTCTACAACCAGAGAGAAAGGTGAAGATCGGTCCGAATTCGTAGTCTGCGATACGTACCAGAGATTACCAGATTGTTGTTGTTGTTGCTGTTAGTCAACTTGTATCGGACGTGAATTAATTTGGCAAATCGTCGTCTAATGTTACTACCAGTGTATAAATTCACAAGAAACCCTCATATTTAGGATTATTTTTGAAATATTCGGTATAATAGACATTGCACTCTGCGGGATGTCACATCAGGATTTTTCAGCTCTCGAACGGCGATATTTAGCTCGTGCTCCGCACTCGTTGAATATCACATTCACGAGCTGGCAAATCCTGAAGTCACGCCCACAAAGTGCAATACCTGTAAATTGTCATACAAATACAACACGGAGACTGGAGATTGTAACGTGTTTTATCAGATATTAATAGTCAAATTTATTTGGTCAAAATCATTTGAAGATTGTTGAACATAATGGTAAATACTAGTGAAGCATGTACACTCAGCAGTGTGGTCATGGGCTTATGCCATATGTGGTCGTGTACAATCGGTAGTTATAGGCCTACAGAGCGCAGAGTAATAGTGTATGTACACTGTACATTGGTGATCATACATGTGCATATGTTGCCACATGAACAGGTACAATAAAAGCGAACCTGAGATACAACACATATTACGAATCGTTAGATTCTTGGTATGTGCTGTAGAATAGGTTAACCAGAAGACTATGCTGTGAAGCCATGTGACTCTGTCAGTATGTCGGCACCTCTTCACACTTCCCTTATATGTGTTGTAATTTTTACCTGTATATGGCGAGATTCTGCTGGTGGACGTTTCGTCCCCGAGGCCCGCCCCCTGTACAGACCTTTTGGTCTTTGATATATGTTGGCATTCGTGGGAAGTTGATGCTTGGTCGACATCGGGCCTTACAGACTAGTCTTTTGTGTTAAATGCCATCATTTTCATCTGACGACGATACAGCTCACCAACCCCCAGTGTACGAGCTGTCACAGCGACACAGCTCACCAATTACCAATAAACGAGTTGTCAGAGCATTTCCATCATAGCTCTCTAGATTTGTATCTAATACCGCTTATGCCGGTGCTAGGGTCCGTGTGGTCATGTCATCCAAGTTGCCACATGAACAGGTACAATAAAGGCGTACCTGAGATACAACACATATTACGAATCGCTAGATTCTTGGTATGTGCTTTAGAATAGGTTAACCTGAAGGCTATACTGTGAAGCCATGTGGCTCTGTCAGTATGTCAGCACCTCTTCCCACTTCCCTTATATGTGTTGTAATTTGGTAATACGGGACTTGCACACTAATATATAACCAATCATTGCCCCTTAGGTTCATTTCCAGCTTAGCTATTTCATACCCTCCTTATTGAGCAATCAACATCCAGAACTGGTACTTACTGTTTACCCCTTGCCTCTATACAAACGTATTCCATTTTGTCCGCACATTATTGGACGAAGACTAAACAAGAACAGGATGGACAAGAATAAGTCTAACTCAGAATACGGGAGTAATTTTGATAAATATTCCATATTTCAGCACTAAGGCGTAAGGTGCTGAAATATTGAATATTTATGAAAATAACTTTCGTATTTAATACTTGCGTATATGAAAGTAATCTTTGGGACAGCTGTTTTAAGAACGTGATGACCCATTAACGGTGGAGCGACACTGTGGCAGACGATCAGTAATCATACTCTGATCGACCGGAATGTACAATTGGCTAATGTACGACAGCACTCCTTCTTGTACGCTGGTGGACAGTCGGTAATGGTAGATAGACAGTGGTGCCTAATCCAAAGTAAGTTGACAATCAAAAACAGTACCTGTTTGGGCCGTTTCTTTAATCTGCCGGTTAAATAGTTCATCAATGTCCATCAGAGCGTTATTACATCATCGCTCTTCAATATGTGTATCCAATACCTCTCAAACCGGTGCTGGTGACCATGTGATCATGCCAATACAAGTGTCCATATGAACAGCTACAATAAGTTATCGGACACGGATCATATGTTTGCAAATCGCCTTCGTTTGCTACCTATTTTAATTAAGACACATTTATTGTACACTGTAGGGTGGGACATCAGGGTTTTTCAGCTCTCAACAGACAATATCGCCTGTCTCAAGGTGGTAAATCCTGATGTCATCTGAATAGAAGTACATCCCATTTCAGTGACGTCATGCTGACTTTAGTGATTAACATATACTGCGTGTATCATGTAGCATGTGCTATACACGATACTGCATTCCTGCATTTAAAATGCTTATTCAGCAACCCGTCATCGCCTATAAGACAGTTGCGTGTTCACAATCGAAAGGTTATACTATTAATTAACATCCAAGCAAACATAACATCAATATATGAATACAATTCAGTCTTGCAGTGTGCATATTATCTAGATTTTGAGAGTAAATCCGAACATGTCATTAACGCAGCATAATTCTGCGCCAGACGTTGACTCCCAGGTTACTTACTCCTTTTTCATTTTTTTGACACGCCTTTGTTTGATAACGTGTTATCAGGGTTTTATAATAATATAGGTAAGCTAATCTTTGTTTGATAACGTGTCATAAGAGTTTGGTAAGTAAGCAAAAAAACAAACAAAACCGTTAATTCAATAAATTTCGGCTATGGTTAAATATTTAAAGGCCCAAGCAATACATCTGATTTCTGTGTTATCGTCTAGTTTCATTAATCGATATAGCCTGAAGCTCGCCTCCTTATATCAACATGCGCAGGTATCGACCGGACGAGTTTGATTGCTTTGCTATGTACCACTTGATTTTTATCCGTTTGTATTCATAAAATCTCCCCTCGAACCACCGTACAAATATCTATCCTCAATATTTGGTAATCCGAGAATATACATGCCAATACACATTACTCCTCCTACAAAGGTATGTTTCTTAATCTTTATACGCTCGGAATTAAGTGAAACATTAGAAAACCTGTCGTGCAACATTGGAACACCTGTCGTGGTCTGTTGTTTTTTCTATTATACATAGATTGATATAAAACAAATCCTCATCTGTATTCAAATTCATTACTTTTAAGTTATTCTTTGGTGAAGTATGCCCTAAATTCCTCCACTAATGATATGATGAATATGAAGTGATTTTTGAGAGAGAAAAATAATTAGTCGTCAGCGAGATTCTAACACACGACCCCGTCTAAACGCGCCGATGCTCTAAAGACTCGAGCTGAGACAGCCCACACATGCAGGTATTACACCAATGGATTGCGTCTGAGATGAACAAACACACTCCTGGTTACTTCACTGACATGGCGAAAGCCAGTTTGAATAGTGGAGGAAGCCGGAGTACCCGGACAGAATCACCACCTGTCGGCAAGTAAACAGGCAGCTTTCACACATGCACCAGCGGGGCTCGAGCCCGTGCCGGTTCAGCTGTGTGAGGCTAGCAATCACCAGCGAAGAGCATTGGACCACTCGGTCACCGAAGCTGAATACAAGCGCAAAACTTGGAAAGAGTTAGTAGAGGGGGGACTTTGCTGGAGACAGTCATGGGATTTTATAAAATTACAGGATACTGGAAGAAAGTTGAAAAACAAATATTTTGTTGCAATAGCTAAAAAATTAAGTACGCCATAAATCGTATTATTTATCATCAGTTGATGTGGTCTCATGTGTTCAGTTGACGGCAGCGATAATTCGTAAATGCCAATGTACAAGTATTAATGATAAAATCATATATTACGTATAGTCCTGATGCCGGAGATGCTGAGAGGTTGTTAGCTTTGTCTACTGGGGCGTTTGATTTGATGCAATAAGGGGTTAACCTAATTGGATTGACCTGTTCGAGGTGCAGTGAATGCCAGCACCTAACTGAGCGTCTGATACATGATCAGTAGCTAAGATACTGTCTCAATTATGTTCACAGTTCTCAATAGATTTAATACGGTCATTATCCCGTTACTCCCGGCGATTCCCGAGATTTGCCCATTACGAAAAGTCAATTTAGTCGGTACCCAGCAGCCGTTACCATGTCCAGCAGTGTATGTAGTGATGGCCGTGCCAAACTATGATAAATAAGGATCGCTAGACAGTCTCGTCTCTTTCTCAATTATTATTTCCAGTGCCAGCAATATTCAATGGAATGCCACAGGATATCAGTCCAAACAACAAGAGCAGTATACACTATCGGTTTCATGAATTGTTCCTCAAGGGGCATTCATCGACGTATGTCTGCAGTTGTTATGATAAAACGTGTATAAAATTAATGATTTGTCTATGGGTTTCTGCGGTCAATAATTAACTACAGTGGGGTGTCTGTCGCATGCAGGCTTCTTCGTATACACTGTAAATCATGTTTTGTATGGAAATCTGTAAGGCCGTCCATTGAGTCCGATGTTCGTGAAGTTCTCGCTCTACATTCAAATTTTTTTCAGAATCAGTCTAAGCAGTTCATTCAGATGTTTAATCGCTGTATTTTATCAAAACAGAGATAAATAACATGGTTATCAAATTGAGTCATATGTCAATGTTAAAATCATTATGTAAATGTCTTTTAGAAGTGAGCTAGTATTAAATATCCAATTGAGAGGATACTACAATCTCAGGAAAGTACACATACTTGGGAAACATAAGGATTCCTTTCGTTCTCCTGAACTCGATTCCATTGAAGAAAGATTTCTGTATCTTGTATCCATTTATGACTACTACGAAACCGTTATGTTAAAATAATTGAGATACTTGATACTATAGTAATAACGACAATACTGGGCACACAAATCATGAATTACTACTGATAAGAGGTTCACGTAAATTTAGGATCCCAATTTGACATTTCATTATGTTAACCCAATTGAAGGATTATCATCTGTATTAATCTGAAATAGGCAGGACAGAAGAACAGGGGGTACGCTTCCGCGATTCGTTTTCTTGTCCATTATAAAGAAGTTGTTATATATTGATGCCAAAACGGTACATATCGTCCCCCGAAAGATTTAGCAATCGCATGAACAGATATTCAGACTACCAAACGCGTTTTATGGGAAACGAGGGCATCCCAGAGATCACATCACTGCTGGACGCCCATCAATGTTCCGACGCTGATCCGACGCTGTGTCAATGTAAATACCGCATGTTATAGTTCAACCAAATTGAACTTACTAAAGCATACACGCTCTAGTGAGCCCTATCGAGATGCGACCTGGAACGGTCTTCTACTGAATAATCGCTGGCTATTGATTATTAACTAATGTCTTCAGACAATGCCTGTAAAAGTTAGCCTATTTCACGCTCATATCCTCCATTCAGTGCCTAGAAGTGGAAATGATAATGAATTTATAGTACACCTTTGTCACATCACACGAAAGACTATATATTGTTCACGGCAGCATTCGTTCTGTTTACTCAGTTTAACCCCGGTGTGACATTAATAAAACAGATTTTTCGTTCATCCAAAACTCCTCAAAACTACTGCATAAAAATTGATCAAAGTTTGATCAAGACATACTCCCTGTGGAACTTTATAGGAAGGGATTTCCCATTGTAACAAAAATATGACACCTTGCCCAAACCAAAATTATGTTGCGTGTATATATGCTTTTTATATTTGGGTATAGAAGAAGTTTAATTATTTGGAAGGGATACGCTTTGATATTTTCATAACATCAGGATGTCTTGCCGGCATCATTGAAAACTGTCGACTGCTTCTCTCTTGCAGGAAATTAGCCTATGTTTATGTATATTATGATCGTCCTTTTGAATTAGCTGCTAATGCTGTTAAATGGAATATGGAAAATGTCTCTGGATTATGGACGCGGATATTCTTTAATGGACGAGGGCTGAATGATGATCCAGAAGCTTGTTATTCGTCTAAGGTATTGTGTGTCGCCCATAAGTGACACCCTTCGACAACCACAGCACCACAGGCCAGACAGTACATTTCTGTCAGCCTGGCATTCTCGGTCTTCTTCTCGCAGTGGATAATCGCAATATATATGACGCAGTGAAGGATATGTATCCACCTACACTGGACTTGAAGGAAACTACAGACAGCCCTAACCGCACATCATATTTAGACCTATATCTCTATAAAAAAAAACAAGCAACCAGAGGATGCTAGATCCCCCGCCGAAATGGCAGCAATATGTTTTAGCATAGTTGTACTTCAGGGGATATACATGAGGGAGACAACTGCTACTTCACAGGCGTTGGATGCGGAAGGGTCTTTCTGCCTCCCCACGTTTCAAAATCAACTCAGAATGGATGACTGTATGTTGATTGCTGCTGTAATATATTTTCCATGCAATGAAACATGGAAATTATGTAACCGAGATGCAACCCCGTGCGACATCTCAAGGCATATTATCAGCAAACCAGATTTGATGAGAATATGAAGGCGTCCTCAACCTATTGCCCGGAAACTAAATTTTAAATTTGCCACCAGGTGTCGCACCCTGTAAGTGCAAGTGGGCGAAACGCAATCCCAAGCACCATCTCATGGTGTATGAATACCAAATTTCAGAAGAATCTGATGAGCAGTTGTAAAATTATTGCCCGGAAACAAATTTTGAATTTTTCCAACCCGATGAGCATTAGTCAAATTATTACCTGGAAACAAATTTGGTACTTTGCCACCAGGTGGCGCCACCTGTAAGTACAAGAGAGCGAAAGGCAATCAAACGCATAATCTCCTGGCATGGTACATGCATGCCAAAGTTGAGAAGATTCCAATGAGCAGTTCTCAAGTTAATGGCCGAAAACTGGAACGGACACGAAGAAGCGAAACTCAGTGGCGCCACCTTCAGGCAGATGTTGCTGAAATGCAGTAGCAACCGGCGTCTTGTCACAAGGAATGCGTATGCCCAATTCTGGGAGAATCCAACATTTAAGCGTTCGCAAGTTATTTGAATCGACATCCACGGACAGTGGCGATACCTTTAGGCAGATGTTGCTGAAATGCAATAGCAGCCAGTGTCTTATGGCAAGGAATGTGTATGCTGAATTTCAGGAGAATCAGACAAAGCAATTGGACATTATCGCTTGCGAAAAATTTAAAATGATGTCCACGGACATCCATGGACACAAAACCGTAAGATCCATTTTGACCCAGTGGCGCCATCTTCAGACAGATCTTGCTGAAATGCACTACCGACTGGCGTCTTGTCGCAAGGAATGTATATGCCAAATTTCGGAAGAATGCAGCAAAGCGTTTGGAAGTTATCGCTTGCAGAAAATTCAAACAGACATCCACGGACACAAAGAAGCATCCACGGACACAAAGAAGCAAGACCCATTTTGACCCAGTGGCGCCACCTTCAGGCAGATGAAATGCGATAACAACTGGCGTCTTGTCGCAACGAATGTGTATGCCAATTTGCAGAAGAATCCAATAAAGCGTTTGGAAGTTATCGCTTGCGGAAAATTCAAACAGACATCCACGGACGTCCACGGACAGAAAGAAGCAAGAACCATTTTAAAGTCCCCATCCGCGTTGCGGCTGGGGACAATAAAGTGGGCTTTCTCTCTCGTCGACTTTGCAAACATAGAGATGATTACAATTACGTCATCGTAAACTATCCGTTCTGGACAGTAATATTCCAGTAGAACCTGCATATGGTGTATACATATCGCTCCTAGTATCATTCGCTAGATCCTGTGTGAAATGTAACGATTTTAATCAACGTCACAAAACATTATTGCAGAAGCTTATAAAACAGGGCTATATTTTCAAACGCCTCCACTCGATGTTTCTCAAATTTGACTACAAATATCGCATTCTGATAGAAAAATACGAACGTAGCGCGCAATATCTATGGAGTTACGTTTCGTAACTTGTGTCTAATTCCGCTTAACCGGTGATAGTCCGTATGAACCCATGTACTTCTAGATCCCCATGGTCCTCATATGAACTCACACAATCAAAGCGTGACTTGAGATACATCATTCCCCGGATAACGACTTTACAAAGAAAATCATATAGATTAAGAATACTGATCAGCGATACTGATTTGATATATTTGGACCATCATGTTTTCTTGAGAGCATCTTTGAAAACGGTCGTTTGTTTCTCTCTGGCGGAAAGCTGGCCTATGCTTATGTATACTATGATTGGTTTGTATTTGTTGCTAATGCTAATACTGTTATATGGAATAGGTCTTTGCATTATGGACGCAGAAATTCTTTAATGGACGAAGGCTGAATATTGAATGACGGATTAGACGCGCTCGCAGTGTACTATAATTGAAGTTAATCCTTAGACATTAGATACATCCCGATAACAGCGGTAGGTGCATTGACGTGGGCTTGGTTCGTTCTTCAGCTCTCTTTCTTGTCTCGTGAGGTTGGGGCGTTTTTTGACTGTTATAAATATGGTAAATAAGGATCAACTTGTCCTACTATTCCAAGAAAGGACCATCATGCTTATATTTACATGTGAGATAACAGTGATGCATAATTTTTAAGTAACTTCACGAGAAGTGTTTTGTATATGTATATATTGTGTAATCCTCACATATATTCGAGCACATAGAATGCATGCTATAAAATATTTCTTTCGATACGTGTAAATTACACCCCACGTGACAAGATATTGTAAATGTGGCATATGTTATTAAAAGTATTTGTTTGCATATTTTGATTAAGATTTTCATGTTTCGTCTGCTGTTCCCTTCGAATTATATTTTACAACATTGTAACAAGTTATCTTACGATAATTAGGGTGTGCTAATTAGGGAGTCCGAATTTGATCATTATCACAGAATCATTAAAGTGTCAAATTCGCCGACACAACCATACGTGTATCTGAAAATAATGACCGTGGCTGGATTATAACATGACTGGAGATGGAGAAAACTTTCTCGAAAATCTTTGATACTCTTGTGTGTACATTTACTTTATCCTAAAATGCTTGCTATGATATATGTCCTTTTAGCTAAGCAACATGTCATACTATGACCATTCTTGTAGCTCACATACATGCTTCTCTACTGCATTCACCATGACAACGAATACCTTGAATCATTTTAGATTGTTAACACCCGCAGGAGAACAATACGATTTCGCAGCTGTGGAAAGCATGCGTGATTTTAGTCACACTAGACAGTCTAATGAGTCTTGCCATGCATCATCTAGGGACAATGAGGACGCACTCCTTCAGTATAAACATCTAGCCTCGATAGGCCCCATGGCTTCCCATCGAGGTGGAAAAGAATATCTGTATAATAAGGCAGTTAAACATAGAAATTCATTGGTCTGAAGGACATTTATTGACCATGTTTATATTCTGGTTTAAGTGATTTAGACATGGACTGATCCATCCAGAAACAGAACGGAAACGGAGTCGGTGCTCTCTGGTTTATGTACGTAGAACCAACGTTGTTTTGCTAATACGGGTTCAGTTTCGACATTCAGTACACGACGGTTAGCCCGCAAAGAATTTCCAAATCGAGCTATCAGCCGATCTCAAAATAACACTACTGGTTCTCCGAACGCGTGTCAAAGCCAATACAAGAGAGTTTATCAGTCGAAAAACGCTCTTCTTCGAGCGTGAAAGTGTGCCTGTTTTCCATGATTACGGTCATTTCATCAATATTTAAATATGTTATTCGTGAGTTTGAAATATCGAAAAGTGTACATCCAATGGATATGGGAGAACATTCGGATAACAATTTCAGCGCCACAATTTTCCATATACAAGTTTTCACTTCAGCGCTAAATCACAATCCTGGCGGCTCATGAATTAGTTATTTCCGTAGGTGTTAATGGCGAAGCGGTCAGAGCAGCTAATAACAAAGAAGAGACGAATTTGAACAGATTGCCTGGTTCAGGGGAGCTTCACCAGATCACGCTCATCCATTTCTATACAATGTCATCCAGATAGCTGCGCCAGTCTAACGTGCCCGACTAGATATATGACTGTAGCACTTTTAGTTCGAATCCCAATAATGACCTCTTCACCTGACTGTGCCAGAGATACCGATATCCTACCAGCAATAAAGATCCACCTTATCAGCGTATACCAGTCGTAAGATAATTATCGAACATCCTTCTTAGCTGGCAAGGCCACCACGTGTGGCATTGGGACACAATTAGGTCACTATCTGGATGAAGATGAATGGAGATGCGTGTAAGAAATAATATCACAGAAAGTACCCTTTGAAATTTTAGCATTACAATTGTATTCTGGTTTAAGAACGAATCCAATTTAAGTATTTAAATTTAAACAAGGTCCAGCAGCAGGAAACGATGCAGAATCTATATCGGAATTGTATCCAGTAATATGGCAAATATTGACAATGGAATAGTTTACCCATCGGAAAAAAAGCGTTATAGTGAGTCTTTCGCTCAAAGTGCAGTAAATATGTCGCCAGACAGGTATCGTCTCTAATAAATTACTGTATCTATGATCTTGCGACAGTTGAATATGTGGCATCTCTATTTTTTCAGTACCCATTCCTCAATGTTTAATATGATGGTTATCAATGAAACAAACACTGTTTAATCTTTTGAATATCCATATAGAACGTGCAAGTGTGGCAAAATACGGCTGATATAACATGATATTGCGACGGCATAAAACAACATAAGTTATTGTAGAACGATGTTATTAGAATGCTGTAGGACCCTGTTTAGTAGAAACACAAGAAATCTAGTAGAACTATAGTTAATTTGTACCTTGGGCATTATCCAATCACCCATGCCGTGAACACGCGACGAAAAGATAAATATTTTACTCTTCCTCCAACGCGTTCGTAAACTTCACCCGTCACTGTATAAACAACGGCCTAAAATGTCTGCCGATCTTCGCAAATGTGCGAACTTAACTAATGGATTTTCTACTGGATAACTACAGATAATTAGAAAGGCAGGAATGGGATACCTAATGCGGTAGGCTGGATGAAGGTTGAGAGCGGGTGTTTGAGTTCTTGCCGTTTGGGTTTCTATAATTTAACCTTCATATGGTTTGGTTTTACTTGGACACTTCAGCATGCGTACTTGGATATTATAAAATATCCACAAGTAAACCGATTTAAAGTTGATCTAAGGCAAGTAAAACGTTGCACTTCTTGGTTTACTGTTTTGCCTACACGCAATTTACATATATTGACAGAGAAAACATTCTTTATTAGACATTGTTTTATAACTTCCATGAATATTTTGGAAATCTGAGTGGAATCACATATAATATCGCCACGTGTAATTTGGAAAGAATATTACATTAGTTAGTTGTGGAGCAACAGTTGAGCAATGGGTTACTTGACTGACGACCACCAGACCATTGGCTGACTGACGACTTTTGAACACGACGGATTTTCAAAACGTATTTAACACGGATCGTGACAAACCCTTATAAAATAAGATTGTTTTTTTTCTTGTAACACCTAAATAAACGACGAATTTACTAGGAAATTTATAGATAGCCATAAACAGACGCCATTTTAATATGAGAACACCAGCATATACGGGGCAGCGAAATTTTTTTTATTATTAATTTAACTAAAATTATTATTTTAGAAATTTAAATGATAACACAGATGCTATCGTCACGTGTAAGTTTGCAAGAATACCAAAATAGTTAGTTGCAAAGCAAGCATTGAACAACGGTATAACAATGAGCTATACCCGATCAGACGCCACTACGTCAGAGCTCTCCGATTTATCTTCTCCAAAATGCGATGTCACATCGGCGCGAAAATCACATTTGATGGGTCTTATTTTCGAATGTGTAAGGTGTGTCGATTACTGATACCGAAATTCTTTTGTGGACGACGACTGAATGCTGACTACTGGATTGACGCCTATAGTCTAGCTTTCTAATTACTCCAGTGCTATTGACTCTCCACTCCACGAGAGAAAATAGAAAATAATAAAACGAAATTGAACAGAATCCAATTTTCTCGCACAACAGGGCCAATCATTAATCACATTCAGAATTTCTACAATTTGACAACATTTAGTTCAGGACATTTTCCATAATTAGACCTCGACCACATCAATTGGCACAACAAATAAACAGTTGTTTTTAAAATGAACGCGCGGTAAACGGATGTCTTCTTTTGATTCGCTATCATGCCTTCAAGCGATTGAAAGTGGAAATTCAACTCATCACACCATCCTGAATATTCTAAAGTTATATGACTGTAAATTTGATCAGCAGATTGATATTGTGTTTTGTTGGGTAGCTAGTCACGTTGACATCAAAGGTAATACTGAAGCTGATAAAATGGCTACGGCAGCCCTAGATGATGAGGCTGATCCTGTTGGAATCCCATACAGTGGTTTCAGATCATCTATCTGTGCTTATGTGAGAAAGTTATTTCAACTGTGTGGGATGCCATGGATAATAAACTTCATGAGTTCAAGAAAATTGTAGGCTATACTCAACTGAACAGCAAGAAACATTTCGATCAAGTCATGATTAGACGATGTAGAATCGGCTATACACGATTAACCTAGTATTTACTGAAAAAGAGCCAGACCCAATATGTGTTCCATGCCACGAAGATCTCACGGTGAAACATATTCTTATCGACTGATAAGATTTTAAGATTGTAAGAGAGAACTTTTATCGAGCAGCTACTCTGGAAGATCTTTTTTAGTGGAGTAAACGAAGACTGTATTTTAGATTATTTGAGAGAGATCGGCTTGTTGTATAACTTTTAATGTATTTACATGTTTTTAATGCATTAGTTTAATGAGTTATTAACTTAGAATTTTGTTTGATCGTTGCTATATAGCTGAAGTATTGTTGAACGTCACGTTAAACCTAAGTTCTCTCTCTCTCTCTCTCTCTCTCTCTCTCTCTCTCTCTGTTAATTGCGACCAAGAATATTGTTTGTAATGGCGGGACGGGATAGGAATAAATAATACAGGTATATATTTAAATTTATATTTTGAAGTTAGGTGCTAATTTTGCCTAATGTATTAGATATTTTGATTTTGGTCGCGAAACTTCTTCCAGGGCGATGATTGGTTACTGAGTGCCGGATCTGACGCTATCTTCTCGTACCTAGTCTATATAACATTGCAGAAGATATCCAGTGTATTTATACTCTCATTCATCGTGTGCATTCCGTATTCACGTGAAAGTTGTATCTGCGTGAATTATCCGCCACTCTCATTTGCACACTTAGTAGCATTTTCTAGAGGCATTGAAAACATTGACTATTTTAATCTACATCAGAGTCATTATTGCAGGATCTGGTTTAACAAACGTATACAATTTCTCACATTTGGCAAAAAATATTACAGGGAAAATAACATAGTGTGCAAGATCTTTGGTGCTAATTTTTGTAAAACGCATGAATGCAGTAACGGTAATGTAAGTATATGTGTTCTGCGGGAAAAACATTGCCTTTATTCAGACAAATACTTTAAAATTATTTTGAGACGACAATCGGATTAGGCCAACGATTTATCTATGAATGAAATCTAAAGACGGACGATCAAAATCCTTTGGGATAGAAGTTTAAAATGACGTGCCAATGACGATGAACAGACCCACAAGGTCCATGCCTCTCTGTTAAACGATTAAACGTCGTGAACGTTTAAGAATTGTGAAGGTTTAAAATATTTTGACGTTAAAATTTCACCAATCAACCACATTTCCTAAACAATTTCATATTACTACTTGAAATACGTTATACTAAAAAATTATGCGTTTTTGGTCCGAAGACAAACGTTTCGGATACTAACAATAGAGTCTTTTAGACGTTTTCGGTCCAGATAACAAGTTCAATCAATTGTTTATACCTGTGCCGTCTATAATCAATACGTGAACACAAAAATGAATAAAGTCGAATGCAAAACGTCTGCGGTATGTAATCTGTTTTCACCAATCAAGGTAGTATTTCCAACTCATTTCTGAAGTTACGTCCATCAAAGTTAATCTTTCATTATTCATCTCTCCATCACTCATATTTTCCAATCCATGCACTCATATTCATCGGAATTCGCCTCTTCAAACCCAATGAACATTGCAAATACGCAAGCAAGGTGAGTGTCAACTCTACATTTTGGAGAGTGTGGTACGTGTGTGCTTGCGTGTGGGAGGAGATTTTCAAATTCATGGATATTTTGATTTGGTTAAAACACACTACTTATCCGAAGAAAAACTTGCCCAGGAAATTTGCACGTTTTGGTGTGGACTGTACTACGAATACAAATGTTCTTGACCTGTTACTACCGGAAGCGTCAGCAGCTTTATTTTTTCTAAACGTTTAAAATTTTGAAAACAGTTTAAGCAGTGAAGAGGGTTTGATGGCGCGAACGACTCTTCATACAGACGAACAACAGTGTTGACCCTAATGTAAAGTTCGTTCGAGAAGACTCCGTGGATAAAATTCTATGAAATGCAAACTGAATCGTACTGTTGATTGAGGTGATTTAAAACAGTCATATTTTGTAGAAATATATTTGATGAGGAATTTTTTACTCCAAAGTTAAACCCTAGAACAGATTTCGGAAACCTGGCGTGTCAAAAAAACGTAACTTTGGACCTTTTTAACTAAAAAACTCCGCCAGAAAAAGGTGATGACCCATCATCTTTAATGGTGGTCAGGTAAGTTAGGGCCATCTAAATTACTAGATTTACAATCATTGTTCATCGCCTTTCAGATGTGATGGCGACCATTTTTAAATGTGATCATGAATCTGATTTTTTAACACCTAAATGAAAGACATCACTAGAAACTCGATAGATTTTCATGAACAGCTGTCATCTCCAGTGGTCTTCAACATCAGTTTGTAATATGTAACCCTATCTGGTCTGGGCGGGTGTATCGCAGCCAGGGGAGCCCTAAATATTTGTCTTATCCCTTAAGCTAGGAAGCTGAAACTTACCACAAAAAATTTAAAACAATCCCAGATGGCCGCTCCGATGGCGTCACAGTGCCTTCATTACCAAAACAATTTTGGTCCATTTTTATGTCGGATTTTAATTTTTTTTCCATTTATGTGAATTCGTAAAAACTGCCTGACAAATAAGTGAATAATATATGACATAGAATAAAATAAATTTCCCCACTTTTTCTTGGAGAAAAGCAAGAATTTTTGAAAACATAACGAAAGTATCGCTTTTCTGGTACCACACATGGTCGCCATTTTTAATTTACCTATGATCCTCTGCTTAGGGGGTCATGCATATCGGCTTAAAATAACCCCAGTGTGATAACTACAAAGTCGCCCAGTTTTAACTCTCAGTGCTTTGTCGGTCCGGATATAGAGTAGAATGTTTGGTGGGGGCGCATTATGCCGCTCATCCAGGCCTGGTCATCGGGATTGTCCCAGAGGACATGAAATATATGCATGGTAAAGTATTGCTACCAAATATGCTTTATTTACAGTTAAATTATTGTTGCCCATTGAAGTCTCCGAAAAATAATCAATAATATAAACCATTCGTTTCTTAATTAATGAGTATAAGTCTACAGCAAATGTTGAATAAGATATGAAGTATGTTTAAAGTCGCAATCCTCTTAAGAACATCACCTGTGTCGATATTGTTTGAAACAGCCCACCCCGACTCCTACGAACTAGGGGACTGAACTTACCACACTATACCTGTGGATCTTGACAGTGACGTCATTTAAAAACGGCATTTTTTGGTAGATTATTTTTATTTTATTCATTTATGTGCTCTCCTCGCAAACAACTGCATGATAAATTAATAAATAATAATCTGATATGAAATAAAATAGTTTTTGACTGCTTTCGAACAAAAAAAAGATGAAAAAATCACTTTTTTGTTACCTCACATGGCCACCATTTTGATACCCATGATCCTCTGAACGGGGGTTATTTAAATAGACTCACACTAACCACAATATGACTACAAAGTCTAGGAGTGTCATCTGTCAGTTTGTTGTTGTTTGTCGAGTAGAAAGTTTGGCTCAAAATGATCACCCTTTTGTGTGGCTCCCCCAGACCAGGTAGGGTTAAAAGATGTTTTGCTTGCACCTATGCTTGCACGCATTGGAGATCGCTCCGTCATTGATACATGTATGACCAGACTTTCCTGTATGAACGCAATAATGATAAACTATACAATAATATAGTGAACTATTTTTAACTTGAAATAACTGACATACATGTGATGAATATTCTTCAATAATAAGCAAGATAACCGGATATATTAGCACACGGACAAAGTGTGAAACAATTAATGCAGAGACTGCGGTACCTAATAGTACCAGAACTACATCCATTGAAGCGCGTCCATTGATATTGCTTTAATTTGGGACGACCCGTAAACCGCACCTCTATCAAGATACTATATCAGTATCTGAAATCACACAGCCTGCCAAGAAAGAACACACGCATTGTATTTTACAATAGATATAATCTTGTTTCTAATTAAGAGGAAGTACACATCTCAGGCTTGCTCAATACTGGTCCCAAATGATAATTTTATATACAATCTTCGCAGAAAGCCATCTAAAGCTTCTAAAGAAATGCACAAAAGCTTAAAAAAATATGTGGTTCACTGTCCCCTTAAAAATGTTCCTTTTTGGCAACTAATATTATATATCCGCGAAAAGGCGGAGCATTATCTCCAAACTTTGTGAATTTCATGAAGTCAATAACACTTGTCATTGCACATCTTCCAATGGGGGAGTATTCTTATCATTAATACTGAATTCCCAATACGTATCGAAAGAGAGAACATTTGTTTTGGGGAAAATGCCAAGCAGCACCTCACGAAATGCCCAGTTCTCGTTAGTATTGAGCGAATCCTTAATCGTGAATGCGGGAATCGGACAGCTGTGTCCACACATACTTGCAAGTTAGTCTACATGTATATAGTGCTTTTTCGCGAGACTCCGAAGCCACATTCGGTATGCGGTTTCCTTCAGAAATCAGACAAAAAAGTATATAATTGTATTAAGCAAAATATATGTTCAGGCTGAATTTACCATTCAGTATGTTTTAGTACTCGGTTTATCCCGAGAATATTCCGATGCAAACTGTATAGTCCCCAGTGGATTCCTTCTGGAAGGGAATAGAGAAGGCGACACACCATCTGAAGAAACTATAGCAAGTGTATTTTGGACAAATATTATTACCCGAATCCAGACACTTTATATTACACAGACCATTATTTTCAAATCAGTATGGCATTCTGACACATCAACACACGGATAGGACGCTGTAGGTCGTATACGGCAAGTTTTACAACGAACTCGACTGATCTTTGTTGTTATTCCATGAATGGTTATTGACGCCATTGATTGTAATGGTTGTGTTTGTGGCAGCATCTGACACGCCGCGCGGCGAGGTTGGCGCACTTCGTTTCCGTTGAGGATCCTGATCGACAAGGCGATATTCTCCAGGGGGACGACAAGACTTGCAGCACATCGAGATGAAGTTCTGACGAAAAGCAGTGTTAAAGGCACAATACACAATAAAATTTAAAGCAGCATTTAATCCTTGAAGTGTGTCGGTAAATTCCCGAACTCCTTTCACCAAATAGTTGGACTCGTGGTACCCATAACCGAAGACCGTGGACATTATAGCATCTGGTGTGATGCATACAAGAAATACTATGATGACCGCTATCATCATCACCGTAATCCGATTTCTTTGAGCCATTCGTCTGTTGGCACGAGTTTTACGCAGAGAGTTGATAATGCACGTGTTGAGCACCACCAAAATTACGAGTGGAATAACTGAGCGAAGCAGAGTTTGGCCCCAAGTGTTTCCATTGGCAAATGTCTCGTTTTGCCACAGCTGCGTGACGACAACGTCCGTTGAAGTAACATTGAAGTCTTTGTCATGGCAAAATACAGCTTTATATCTCAGAACTGAAGGAATGGTAAGGATTGTCATGAGAATGAATACAGTGGCGCTGACAACTCTGGCTCTGTAGATGGTACATAATGTTTTCGCTCTGGTGGCATGACACACCATGATGTACCTTTCTACAGCCACCGATACAGTCAACCATGACGACACACACACAGAACTACTAAATACGAAATGGGCATATGGATACAAATACGAATACACCTTTCTGCCCGCCAAAACATCAACACGGAACAAGATGGACACTAATATATAGAGGACATCGCTTATAAGTTTCATGGCGTCCGACACAGCCAACGTACACAGGTAAACATTCGTCGATGTGCGCATAGCTTTTTGACTCAGCACAATAATGGTAAGTATATTTCCCAACAAGCCTGGGAAACATATTATCGGATAAAGAATGAGCCCTGTTATCAACTGAGCCGTATCGTAAAAGTCTTTGTATTCGTCATAGTCGTTGGAGTCATCTGCGCAAAGCGGCAGGGTACAGTTGGGAAAGTTTTCATCGTTGATCGAACATATTCCGGAGAAATTATTGACAGCCTCGGTTAAACCATGCCCCAGTAGACTGCCCTGCGTCGTGTGGTCCAAACTTCCCATTGTCTAGACTTCAATCGGTCCGTTTGTGGCTACATGGAAGACGTTCGATTGGCAACTTGGGGATCTGAAAGATAAACAGATTGGAAAGCGTTAAATAGTTTAATATGCATCGTGGACAGCCAGATCATGATATATGATCTCAAAAAACATAGATGCCATATTCTTCCACATATAGTACCTTCGTATAATATTTCAGAAATGCAGATACAATTCAGCAGTGGGTGATATTCTTGCTAACCCTTAAGACTCAGTGCTACTTTCCTTGCACATCTCGACACGGACGGTTTTCTGCATAGGTTATCGACTTCGGATTTGAACAACCTGTGACATGTTTATTTACACAGAAACAAATGAGTTCTGGGAATATGTAGTATTAGATTCCTTGAGCTTTGCACTTCAGGTTTTAAATTAGATATTTTGACAGCACCTGTGGCTTGGCGCGATGACGTACTGCTTAGGTCAATGTATTCGTTGAACCAGGTGTATCGGTTCAGCCACCTATTAATCTTGCTGGCCGGAACTATAATATTTGATTCGCTATGCTCTCATTGTATGTCTATGATTTTGGAGACGAACGGATCAGCTGCTGCAATGTATCCGTGCTGCAGGAAAGAGCGTCGCGATATAGTTTGGACGGCAACATTATTAGAAATATAACCTAGCAGGTGGGGGTTTCAGTTTCGAAGCGTTTCCCACTGACAGTGTGCTTCTCACATATTGGCGCACCAGCATTAGAGAGTAATGTGGACAAGTTTCGAGGGACACATGTGTTCTTTCATCCAGAACAAAACTACCGTCATAAATCCCAACGAAGAGTTCCTTTTAACGATTGCTAACCATTAAATCTCATTTCGTCGCAACATACGGAAGACAAATCTGCGGAAAATCCAAATCAATTTGACCTGATTTATCGCGTTTAGATGATGGAATGTGGATATCGCATTTCCCATCAACCTGAAGTACGCCATCATGGGATTACATCTGGGATAGCTGCCACAGAGGAACACGGAAATGCTATCAGGGATTTATTAGAAACAAGGGAAGTATATTAAGCAATATCATAATACCTACTAGGAGGTGCAATTTATGCAAAATATTCTAGTTTAGAGTTCCCCGCAAACAAAAAATAAAAAAGACGTTCACTTAAATAACATAGGAGTTAGGCCTTCCCTCCATTTCAACTAAACAAGGCAGTTTCAATCTAACTGGTACAATCACATACTTATTCCTACGAAGTAGGCTACCATCTGCAAATTGTCCGGTAGTCAGTCAGTCTGTGAGTGAGTCCATCTGAATCCTTTCGTCGGCAAAAAAAGGAGAACCGTTGACATTAGAACCTTGATTTTTGGCATGAAGGTGCATTAGGGGACTGTTACCAGCACGTTCTGAGCTGACCTACTTTAGATGAAAATTTCTGGTGATTTTTAATGAAAATCACTGGAGATTCTGACTTGGGCAGTGCCCATCTTAATATAGGCAGGATTTCAACTTCGGGGAGTTCAAGAGTTCAGTGCGTGTCGCAGTCCTAATGCCTACCCTACTTCGTAGGTCCTGTGGTTTTAGCCACACTGCTCATGCTACGCAAGTCTGCTTGCGTAAAAGCATCACATAGTGCTGTAAGTGAATGTCAACATGAATAGACATACATGTTCCAAATGTAAAATTGGACGTATATCATTGAAAGCTTTGCAGCGTATTTCGATCCATGCATGTTGGAAATAAACATCAACGCAATGCGGTAATCTGTATGACAGAATAAAATGTGTATGTACCATTGAATTTCTTCTATGAAATAGCGTCTAATCCAACTTATCTAAACGAATCGCACGCTTTGATAGAGATTTGTTTATTCGATGCCCAAGCGTTGTCAAGCAGTGTGCATCAATGGCCTTTGTTATTCCCTGTTTAAAACACACGGCCTCTATCACCGGCTTGGGCGTTATTAGATACAAATATTTAAGAAAGATGGTAGTCATCTGATGGAAAATGATGAACTATGTGACGGTTAGATAGAAGGAAGCTGCAACGAATATTAATGGGATGCAAATTTTTATTCAGAACACATCTGGGAGGCCCGACGCCGACTAAGCGGTTAAACCATATTTACCAGTCACAAAACCACAATCACAATGTTTTGTATAGAGGGCAAGCCTCGGGGACGAAACGTCCGTCTTTTCGAGAAAGATCCGGAAAAAAACTTTCAAAAGTATCTATGTAATTCACCACCTTCATTCCACTACTTTCTACCAAAATCATATACGTATTCGCATGGGTACTGATTGTGCACTTCAATTAGCAAGATATCGGTTAAACGAATAATTCTTATCGTGGGGGATGATATACCAGCAATAATTGGGTTGAGATCCTGAGGCCTATATAGCACAATGTATTCCGAGTTTTGCTCTTGGATGGTATTTTTTTCTACCGACATTAATTTTTGGGAGACCGCAAAGTTGCTAGTTTTGGACTCGAAATTAGTCAATAAGTATATTTCCTTTTTGCTTATGATCTTCTCCTGTTATATCTGACGCTGCGAAGGAAATATTTACACTTCTATCCCCTATAGAGATGTAATATACAAGCGCCTAGACCGCCATTCAAAATTCAGCTATCGTCTATTAAAGAATTCCCAGTCCATAACCCAAAGATCTATTCCATATAACAGCATTAGCACCAAATAAAAAAAAAGCAAACAAACAAAACAACAACAGTCATAGTATGCGTCAACATAGGCTAGTTTCCTACAACAGAGAAGCCGTCAACAGTTTCCAATGATGCCGGCAAGACATCACGAAATTCCAAAATATCAAATCCGTATCGCATATTCTTAATCCATATGATTTTTTTTGTAAAGTTGTTTTCAGAGAATGATGTTTCTCAGTCACGCTTTGATTGTGTGTGTTCATATGAACACCATGCAGATCTTGAAGTACATGGGTTCACACGGCCCCTAGTCAGGGGTTAAGCGGGATTAGACACAAGTTACGAATAGCAACACCATAGGTCTTGCACGTTACCCTCGTATTTTGATTTTAGCAAACGATATGTATCGCCAAATTTGAAAATCTTTGAGTGGAGGCGCCTCATGGTATGGCCCTGTTTTATAAGTTTCTGTAATAATGTTTCGTGGGGTGATTAAAGTCGTCACATTCTCGAATCGAGAGTGAGGACTTTCTCCAGAGAGATGGTTACAATCTCTACAATGTTAACTACATGTACCTTTTCCTGGGCATATGGCGTATACATTATCTCACCAAGCAGCATTTGCTAGATCCAGAGTAATATGTGCCGATTTCAGTTAACGACGGATGGTTAGTGAATGTTTCTGAATTGGGAGACAAATATTTGATATTTGCGTCAAAGCGCTACACCCCTAGCTCCTCTCGTGGCATTGTAGGCATATGGATATATTTATCGAGGCTCCACGTATTTGCCAGCCACATGTACGATCGCGGTAGATTATAGTCCTGAACACGCCCATTGATGGATCGTAATATACGCACGCATGTCGACAACTATCTTCCGAAGAGAGGATAACTGGAAAATGTACTGTCACCCAGAAATAGCCTCTCAATAGTCCGAAAATATGGAGGAAAAGAAATACAAAAATGGTGGATTGTTTAAAGCTTGTTTTGGACAAAAACCGGACAAGGTGTCCCTGGGCTGATCATTGAAAACGAGGAATCTGTAAAATTTTAATCAGACATAGATATTAAGATATGAGTAGAATACACAAAAAACTTAGCCCAATGACATTGTTATCGGGTTTTTTTCAAATTAACAAAATTTATCGAGTCATATTCCAAATGGCTAGTTTTAAAGTCCTGGGCTTAATTATTAAGGCCATCCCCGAAAGTCAGTGACATTATTGTAATGGGTTTAGCCTGTGGCCCATTCGTGCTTGGTTTCCAGTAATCTCCGAGAGAACGAAGTGAAATTCGAAGCTGAAGCCCGGGGTAAAATGTAGAGGAGGTTTTGATCAACTCTGGTATTATGATTTATACCATCTCAGATGAACGGAAGTGTGTTTTTCAAGCCCATAATTTTCATCTAATATCTAAACGAAAGTTTGAATAGACACCAGCAACTACAACGGCACAAAATCCACTGTGCGCATGCTGTAAACGATCAAACGTGCAAAAACTAGTATATCATGAAACAAGGCGACGAAAATTTACTTTTGACTGCTCAACCAAATCTTTTCTATAGTCAAAATGTTCTGGATTATTAGAAGTTTCAAAAAAAATACACCCTTGCTAACTCTTTCGTTAGTTTTTCTAACAGTAGGTTTGAAATTGAATATTTTCAATGACGGCTAAATTATTATTTTTCTCAAATTATATTTCCATATATACAATTAGCTTGATTGGGTCTAAATTCCATACCAAATTGTCAAGTTATATTGATTATAACTGATATACCTTTTCCAGCTGGTCACACTGGGGGGAAAAACGTCACATTTGGCAAATGAACTTTGAAAATTGGGCACTCTCTGATTTATTATTTATAGAAGAAGAAAGTCAGTGCTGCATGCACAGGTGTGCATGACAGTAGAAGTAGGCAGACTTACCGCAACAGACTAAATAATCCTCTGTAACTGCATATAAATCATATCTACGATCATAGATTGATCAGACCTATCTCTAATAAATCATACAATCCAACTATATCTCCACCACTCTAAAATTGTGGATGGTTTTTCTAAGTCCTTGAGTTTCAGTATTTGTCATTTTCAGGAGAGTAAAACATGTAAATGAAAGTGTTTAAACGGTTCAATATGAATAACTTATTTCGAGTTGGAATCGAACAACGAGGCTAAAAGTTCTGTCATTCACACTACCAGTATGGGTATGGAAATAACCTGGACGAATTTAAATTAAGCCAACGAGAGCTTATCTATGTAGGAACAGGTAGAAGGTGTTCAACTGTACGCTTCAGATTGTTTCCACTCCAGATCATAATCAATGTCTGGGAAAAGCAGAAGCTATCAATCACCAAGACCTCTCATGGATTGATGTGTAATAAAGTCCATACTATATAAAAGCTCTGAGGCTGAATAAACTTGCTGTGAATTATTCATCTCCTTTGAATGGGTTCTAACTCAGTTATCCGTTAAAATCAGCAGTGCTTTTCGCTCGGATCTCTGATTGCTATGAGCTAAATCGAGTAATTAATTCACCAGGGAGCTATTAGTTCTCTTCGACAGAAGTTGTCGGTGTAAATGAAGTTTTATAACTTTGCTTCGGACAAGATTCCGACGACTCAAGACTAGCGGAAATGAACATGTACACAGTTAAGAATGTGACTTGTTTCAATGGAGTTTAAGAGCATGAGCAATGGCAAGCGTTAGATCCGATAGTCAGTATTCCACGCCAATAATCGAAAGACCTATTACGTATGGCAGTTAGTACTAATTCCAAACGTGTATGAAATAAATTGATAAACACCCAAGATAATGTCTATTGAGAGACAAACGGTTAACAGGTTTCAATGTTGCCAGGAAGACTTCATCATGTTCATTTCATAAAATCCTAATTAACCTACTGACCATTATTCTTTTTTCCAAATGAATTTCCAAGTCGTTTTCCAGAGAATGTATCTCGGCTATTCTTTCGACAAAGACAGATTCCACGCAGCACGGCAAAAGCCCACATATGAAACTTCTTAGGATAACTTGACAATTTCCACGTCCATCTTCTCATCATAGCTGTCTAATTGTTTTTGAATTTTGCGTCATATGAAAATTTACGGTCGAGAACATTGGGTGTGTATTTTCTTTCTGTGGCGTATCATTATTTGTTATTAACTACGATAGCAATTTGGTCTCGATGTTTTTTCCGTAGACAAGAAGGATAATCGCGTAACATCTGCCAAGAGAGAACTTTTTTCAAACATATCGTCACTTAGTCGGTAGTCAAAGGTTGAATTGCGAAATCTACGGATGAAATTGTGTGTTCGTGTGAGCCTATTTTATTAACCCAATAAAGGTTTTCCTACAGATTTCGTACGGATTTCCAGTATAATTTGCGCACATTTAAGTGCGGAGTGCTGTCTGTAAAAACCACCCGAACAAAAGATGGGGAAACGGTGATAGAGCTTGTGAATTGGTGTGGAATTAAGTGGAGTTTTTTATAGAAACTTTAATTGGGCGTCTTTAGCACGAGCAAATCTGAAATGGAGATTAATTTGAAGTGTCAGGTGAGGCATGTAATGGCTTTCTTGAACTATAGTAAATCGATCTAAGCAGGGGAAAGGAAGGCCAAAAAATCCAATCCTAGTCTGGCATAATGCATAACAATATGTTTACGTCTCTTCGGTGCTATGATTTTTTTTAATGGCTAGAAGAAGGTTAAATTAACACTGACCATGGCTCTAACCGATGAGAGAGCGCTCCTGGGCGTCAACAACGAATAAGTTCCAGTTGTATGCCTAAAACGTATAATAGTGTTTGGTACTATCATGAAGCATTATATTCGGTTGCTGAAAATGTGTTTTTAATAATGCCGCCATCGAAAATGACATACAGCCTTATAATTACTATTATTATTACAGAAACATTTTATTCCGCAGTAAAATAAACTGGTTGACGAACAAATAATTTGTTTATCTCGCTATGTAATATTCTCACTACCACCACCAGTATGGCAATAACCTGGAAGAATATATGATTCTATCGCAAAAGAATTACAACGGGCGTCAATGAGAGTTTCTTTATGCAGAATGTCGTAGGTGTTGCTGATCAAAGTGTTCAAGTGTTGTCCGCTTCAGATTGATTATGATTTGGAGTGGAAACAATGTCTCGGAAAAGCAGAAGCTATCAATCACCGAAACCTCTCATGGATTGATGTGTTATAAAGTCAATACTATATAAAAACTCTGAGCCTAAGCAAGCTTGCTGTGAAATTATTCATTTGCTTAAGATGAGTTCTAAACTTTGTTTCAAACCCAAATTCGACAACTGAAGACTGTCGGAATTGAACATGCGAACGGTTAGCATGTGATTGGTTTCATGAGTATGAGAAAGACAGATTCGACGTAGCACGACGAAAGTCCATACATGTGCAACGTCGTTCGATCACTTGACTAGTTCCACGTCCGTCTTCTCGTAACAGCTGTCCAGTTGTTAAACTCGATCATTTTTGGGTGGCATTAAAATTTAAAGACGAGAAACTTGTGAGTGTATTTGACAATCTGTATACGGTGCGTCACTATTGATTATTCATTACAATAGAAACTTGTGGTCGAACGTTGGATTAAGAAATATACCGATAAAAGTGTGTTTTCGTGCGGACCTGTTTTATTAACCCATTATAAGTTTTCCTAAACATTTCGTACGGATTACCATTTAATTTGCACACGTTTTGCGTTAAATGCGGAGTGCGGCAAAAAAAAACTATCGAGCAAAAGATGTGGGAATGGTGATAGAGCGTATGAATTGGTCTGAAACTAGGGGCTGTTTTTTGATAGAAAATATTAATCGAGCGTCTTTAACTTAGGCACATCTTAATTGAATATGCATGAAGAAGTGTCATGACCCTGTTAGGCATGATGAGCCATGAGGTATAATGAGACAAGTGAGCCATGTAAAGCTTTTCTTACACTAGAGTAAATCGAGCTAGCCTGGTTCATGGATCTCTCGTACTGCGTGACAATATATTGACGTCTCTTCGTTACTAAGATTTGTAATAACTGGTAGGAGATTAAATTGTGCATAAACTCAAAATATCGTTCTGACGGATGAGAGAGCACACCTAGGCGTCAACAACGAATAAGTTATAGTTATATGCCTAAACTTCAACACATTTTCTGCTGATATCATGACGCCTTATATTGGAGTTCAAAATGTATCTTTAGTCTAATGGCGTCATCGAATTTACTATTATTAGCCCTTATTATAGCGATTCGTTTCCATCAGAAACATTCTATACCGACGCGAAGAAACTATTTCTTGAACTAATTATATTCGATAGCTCAAGATGTATCTTTAATCTATAATGCCACTGTCGAAATTGTTCATACAACCTTACTATTATTATAGCCATACGTGTCCATCAGAAATATTCTGTACAGCCGCGATGTAAACTAATTATCTATCTATTTATCTGTCTGTCCAGTACACGATAATTGGCACTAATTCTTTCGTCATGGTATGAGATTTTCAGCGATAAAAAAGGGGGCGTGAAGGGAAGTCTTGGTGATTCACTCGCTTAGCACAATGCATAAGCAAAGTCCATCCGACTAACGAAAGAAGTCGCATTCATGATTTAAAATCTTCGACAACTTGTTTTCTCGACTATGTAAGCATTTTAAGAGCTTAGACTCGTTCACCTATTTGAGTAAGAATCGAACAAAGTTTACGCACTATCAGTATGGGTATGAAAATAATCTGTGCGAATTTATGATGCTGTCGCAAAAGTGGTGCAACCGGCAACCATTATAAAATCAATGAGAGTTTCTCTACGTGGAATGACGTAGGTGTTGTTGATTTAAGTGTTCAATTGTACGCTTCTGATTGTTTCCACTTGCGATCAGAATCAGCATGGCAGAAACTCATATGTATGCAGCTTCGTGAGTTAACGTGAATATTTCAACGGCCATCTCATCGTAGCTGTCTTTCAATTGTTGTTGAACTCGATTATTTTGCGTGGTAACTTGTGTGAGCGTATTTGACATTTTGTTTACGGCGCATCACTATTTCTTATTAATTACAATAGCAACTTTGCTTCGATGTTGTCTCAGTTGGAAAAAAAATCATAATCGCAAAACATCTGCCAGGAGAATATTTGTTTATATATCTCCACTTAGCCTGTGGTCGAACGTTGTATTGCAAAATCTACTTTTGAAAGAGTGTGTCCGTACGGACCTGTTTAATTAACCCAATACAGTTTTTCTTAGGGATTTCGTACTGGTGACCAGCACTGTTCGCGCATTAAGTGCACAGTACTATGAAGAAAATTCCAGCACAGATGATGGAAAAACGGCGACAGAACTTGTGAATTGGTGTGGACTTAAGAGAGTCGATCACCTTCATATCCATACGCATATGGAGCTATAACAAGGGAACTTTTTTAATTATATCGAACGGGTTGAATGTTCTCAAAATGGTATCTAAACACCTCACATTAGGATAAGAAGTAAACGCGATATTGACTTTTTTCCACAACATAACCATTCATACCTATTTATAGCCGCTCCAAAGTGAAATATGTCCGACGAAAAGATGCGCCTAGCTGTCATACCAATGGTCGAGCGACGAAGGGTGCTCCCTGGGTTAAAGATCATGCCTTTGGATCTTCAAAAAATCATACAAATTCAACTTCAGCGGGAAGACTGCATGACAAATGACATTGTGGTAATCCCGAATAATATTTTCCCATTTTCATCCTACTCCCTCCTGGATACGACTGCATTTAACGGATGGTTTATGTCCCCATTTTTATTTCATAGTTTGCAGAATTATATAAATTCTGTTTAATGTGGTAGATTAACCCGACCAGGCCTGGTGGACCATTATGGTCCTCCAACCAAACTTTATGGGCTATCTCCGGAATGACAAACCATTGAGAACTGACACTCCGTAAACAAAGTTTCTCAAATTTGGCGATACATATCGCATGCTGATAGCAAAATACGAGCGTAGCGTGCAAGATCTATGGCGTTACGTTTCGTAACTTGTGTCTAATTCCGCTTAACCCGGGGCTAGGGGCCGTATGAACCCATGTACTTCAAGATCCTCACGGTACTCATATGAACAGTCACAATCAAACCGTGACTGAGATACATCATTCATTAGATGACGACTTTACATCGAATATTATGGATTAAGAATACGGATTTGATATTTTTGGAACATCATGATGTCTTGCCGGCATCATTGAAAACTGTTGACCGCTTCTCTCTTGCAGGAAACAAGCCTATGTTTATGTATACTATGATCGTCTTTTCGAATTTGGTGCTAATACTGTTATATGGAATATGGAATAGGTCTTTGGATTATGGACGCGGATATTCTCTAATGGACGACGGCTGGATTATGAATGACGGACCAGACGCTTGTAATTTGTAGTTTATCATATTGGGGTCATTTTGGCCCTATTTGTATAACCTCCAAGCAGAGGATCATGAGAAAATTCAAGATGGCGGCCACGTGGGGAACCAGAAAAGTGATGTTCT
>JAVTVY010007780.1:0-46582 GCA_036873755.1 Hanleya hanleyi
CATTTCTGAGATATGGCACAGCATAATTTATATTAGAAACCCTAACTCTCATGACGGAACCTTTATCAAGCGATCTGTTGAATTTCATTAACCCTATCTGGCCTGGTGCCAGAAAATGTAAAAAAAAAAATCCAAGATGACCACCATTATGACGCCATAGTGACGCCTTTTTTTGGACAATTTGTGGTCAGATTTTAAACTGCATGAAAAATAAGCAAATAATAATGTGCTGCGAAATGAAATAGCTTTTGCCCAATTTTCGTGCCAGAAAAGCAGGAATTTTCAAGAAAAATGACAAAAACATCATTTTTTTTGTGCTCCACATTGTCGCCATTTTGAATTTATTCATGATCCGCAGCACGGCGGATTATGCATTTAGGCTCAAAATGACCCCAATATGACTCCACTACAAAGTCACAGCGTATAACCTCTCATTTTTTTGTCGTTCCAGAGATAGGACAGAACGGTTGGTGGGGGAAGGGGGCAAAATGGGTCCCTCTAGGCCTGGTAGGGTTAAATTTCCGTTCAATATACAGGTTGTCAGTAGTTTATCAGTTTCCATGTATGAACGATTGCCATATATCTCTTATGTGGCATTCAGCTTTTCATGCAAACGAATTCAACATACCACCAGCTCAAGGCTCCTGCACACAACCAGAAAAACGGTGACCCCTAAACAATGGTGTTGATGCTACATAGCCAGAAAAGGGGTGATGACCCATAATCTTTTGATGGGAATGATGCCTGGTTATCATCCTTTAAAGGTGATGAGAAAGGGTGATGGCCAATGTTGTCACCTTTTTAGAGAGATCTCCTAGGTCGTCACCCTTTTAGGCTGATGACCTAAAAATTTGCACTCATTGCTGACAAGCCTTTTAGGGTGATATGCTATTTTAATGTGATATAGCCATCACCCTTTTAACCCTACCGGGCACTGGAGTGGGGGGGAGTCCCCCACCTAGTGAACTTTTCTCTGCTGATCCGAAACGACAAAACCGGGGAGGCTGAAACTTGGTGACTTTAAAGCTTATCTTATTGGGGTCATTTTTAACCTATTTTCATATACCCCCGTGAAGAGAATCATGGGTAAATTCAAAATGGCGGCCAAGTGGTATCCGCGAAAGTCGTGTTTTTCAATCTTTTCGCTCCATTTTTCACATTTTCCTTGCCTAAAAGGCCTTGAAAGTATTTTATTTAGGCAATTATTCTATATTTTATTTGTTTTTTTTGGGGAGAAAAATCGGGAAAATGAAAATTTCGAAAAATCCACCCAAAAAGGTCGAAAAATGACTTCCGAGAAGATGACGGCACTGTGACGTCATCATGGCGGCCATTTTGTTTTTTTTTTACATTTCCCGGTAGAGCTTGAACCCAAGATACTGTGTGGTAATTTCAGCGCTCTAGCCTTAGTGGTAGAGGAAATATATGGGGGACTTTCTTCCCACCCCCCAGGCTGCGATACACCCCAATCGGCCTAATACTGGTCCACCTCGACCTCAAAACGTCCATTTCAATGCCCCTTTTCCACAATTCCCTGTCTGCGCTTGCAAAGATTGGCGGTATTTTTGCTACATGTGTGCTACACATTGATACCTCAAACGGCCCATTCGGAACAATATTGGTCTATGTCCACTCCAAAGTGTCCATTCCAATGTCCTTTCCATACTTAGCTAAGATTCATAGCGTCTCCCTCCTGTCAACGCTATGCCGCGGGATATCCCGTGTGTAATTCAGGTAGGTAAACACCGTCGGAAACAAGCCAGAAAATTACATTCACTCGCCCCAAATCCCCACTATCGTAACATATGGTCCTATCGGTTTAGAATGCCATCAATATTATTAGTTACAAACACTTACTTGCACTCGAAATGCGGCACAGAACGAAATGGATCGAGAGCCAGCAACTTGACAGCCATGTCTTCTTTCTGTCTCCTCGAACTAGCGGACAAGGTACGAGCCACACCAAAATTTGACCCCGTTAAATTTCGCCCGTGGGACTAAATATAGAATCTCCTGCAGGCCCACACGTGTGAAATATTCCCTGGCCTATTGATTTGAGCTACAGTCTGATAGTGTCTACCGTTTTGTCAGCATGGAATATTTCACACGTGTGGGCCTGTAAGTAAGTGTTTGTAACTAATAATATTGATGGCATTCTAAACCGATAGGACCATATGTTACGATAGTGGGGATTTGGGGCGAGTGAATGTAATTTTCTGGTCTGTTTCCGACGGTGTTTACCTACCTGAATTACACACGGGATATCCCGCGGCATAGCGTTGACAGAAGGGAGACGCTATGAATCTTAGGTGTTCCATACTACTCCGCGGTTGCAGATACGCGCCATAGCCTTACTTTCACTCCACACTCATCCAGTTTGAAACTTCCCCACGAGTGCTACACGTTGACACCTCACACGACCAATTCGGACCACGGATACGCCACTTCGATCCCAAAACGTCAATGCACAATAGTAAAATGATGATAAGGAGCTAGGTACATGACGAGAAAGAATATCAGGAATTTGGACCAGTAATGTGGTCAGATAATAGCTTATATCAGGTAATCAACATTCCCAACTGATCGACCAAACGGTTATGTGAAAGCGACATAATTTCGCGTCTTGTTACATATTGGTTCAGTAACAGATTGAAGATAAATTCTCAATATTTATATATTTATACGGAGTTGTATCAGCTATGACAATGATTGGCTATCAATCTTCTACAGCTTTAGTCAATTTCCAGAAATTTCAAATAAATACAATACATGGGTCGTTGTTTAACATATCTCTTGTACAAAAATATAGAGAGCCTGATGCGCTTCTTAGTAAAACTATTGAGAAGTTACTAAGGAAATAATCTCAAAATGAAACAGTTCCTTGAGTCTGTGATGAACTCAATAGGGCGTTCAGCAGGTGATCAGTATTAAATATGCAGTTCTGACACTCGTCTCAATGGGGCAAAATTTCGTGACGTCATATATTGGCTCAATATTAAACTGAGCAGATACGCTCGATATACCTATTTTCTGTATGGTTTACCTATTGTATCTGTATTGTATCTGTATTGTATCTGGTTGAAGAATCTCAGCAATTATTTGACTGCATAGTAGCCCATAATGCACATTCGTATTCAAACGGTTCGCTGCGGTTGAAATATATCGCCTAAAGGTCTGCTGGAATGTATTACGTAAAGGTCTGTAGTGACAGAAATGGACAACCAACGGGTTTTGGTAAATAAGCACGCACATTTCAACTTGAGGCTCGACGTTTGCCTACCTAAACACGAGGTGGCCTTAGACTATCGAATGAAAGGTAAACACTCTGTCAAGTATATATAGAGTTGAAATGAAGTTATGATTACGCACTCAAGAGAACAAAGAAAAGTCGGGAATAGCACAGTTCTGGCTACGATCTCTGTTTTCAATATCTATTTTTCTACTTTTTTTTTCAGCACCAGAAAGGGCGGCTCTTTTACCTGGATTATTCGCATTTCAGCCTTTTCTTCAGTTGGCAGAGAATCGCGTTTCTTTGACAATTCAAATCTTTGTTGGCCTAGAACCGGAAAGAGATCAGGATGGACACCATAACCACTGCTTCTCTTCTGGGATCTAGCCAGTTGAAGAATATCGTCGCGGTCTAGCAGGCCAACAAACCGGATGAATATATTTCTTTTTGCCAATTGGACCTCCAGATAAGCGATGAATGGCTTGTAAACGAATGTTCTCTACCTCATCGGTTGGCATTTTCAAGATGTCATGTAAGAAATCACAAAATAACTTCTTTGTTTGTCTCGGTTTCTCCATACCTTCACCCGGGACCCCCTTAGCTATTAAATTCCACTTAAGGCTACAAACGTCCTGCTTGATATGTTCGTCTACTTCAGCTTGTGTAGCCTTTCGAAGTTCAGGTATATTGTACTCATGTATACCTGCAAGGTCATGCGACATTTATTCTGTAGCTTTTTCAATGTCATCTACCCTCTTCTCAACCGCTTTCGCATTAGTTTTTACATTGTCGAATTCTTTTATCATACCAACATGTAGATTTAGAAAACATTTCGACTGTGGTCATTTCGTCTCCCAAAAACGTGCACAGTTGACGTTCAACCGTCAACAAAAGTTAGACATGCCGTGCGTGCGAACACACGTTCACCAGACATTACGATATGATGTTATAACAGAAATATACATGGAATCGAAGGCTCCGCGGAGCCCATAGAGGCATATGCTGAGAGTATACTTGCTGATTCTGAGAGTCCACCGACTGATTGTGTAACAAAGAGTGCTGAAAATCTATTTACTGATACGGAGAGTTTGACCACAGATAATCAACCTACGTTCCAGGGAAGCCCGATTGAAGAAGAAGCCACCTTCTGGGATCCGATTAAACTATTAATACTCATTCTGAGGAGATCGAAGACGCCGGACATGATAACTTACAACAGGCATACATCCAAATGCTCCCCTGCATCAGGAAAACAGCCATGGCGATCTATGAATGGTATAATGTGTTATCGCTCGAAATGGAAGGCGACTCCTAGCACATGTTCATCATGAAGACCAAGTGTCACTCGGAAGAGGATATGGGGCTACCATCCACCGAGGCCCTGCGATCAAAATGCACAAACAGCTGTTCAAGGACATGTCGCCGTTACAGTATTCTGGCCTGCCCGACGACGATTAGAACAAATGGGTAAGAACGAACATGTCCGAAGGTTGGCTCAACACCAAATGGTGGTTTCTAATTGGGCAAGAGCAGCCGAGAGTACATCTAACGGGCAAGAACGAATATATCAGATGCAGCGCCAAATGACGCCTTCTGTTTGGACAAGAGCATACTTAAGTTGTGAAAATACCAAACGCGGCTCCCCAGCTTGATTATGATGTAACATTGGAGAGAATAAACCATACGAAAATTTGTGAACAAGTTTTAACTTCCTTTAACTTCATTCTTTTGTCCGCCTCGTGACATCAAGGCAATATGATAGGGCGTTATGATCAGGCTTTAAGATAGTCGTTAGGGCGTTAAGAGAGGCGTTAAGTCTTTGTCTGGGATTCTCCTCCTCCTGCTGCAAATATTGCTATTCGTATAACCTTCGGGTGTCTGGGGCATAGTCAGCACCGCCGAAACTACCCTTTCTCTACTACTCAATGCGCATGCGCACAGGTAGCACCACCAGTTTGGTTCTACCTTGTTAGAGATTCAATATCACACCACTCATGTATGGATACAGCCTCAGGCTAATGGTTTACAAACCACTTGATATGGCTACTCTCTGAACACCATTCCTCCTCCTCCTCCTCCTCACACACCTACACACATACATTGAGGTGGCTACCAGGTAGCCAGAGTGAACATTGCCCCGTCTCCCAAAACGCGCTACTTTGCACTTCCGAAACTCCGCTTTCTCTACTACTCCTCGCAAGTGCCTGTCTCTTCCAGTTTTACTCTAGTCCGCGAGTACTTCGCTAGGAGAGAGAGCGAATTAAGGTTTAACGCCGCGTTCAGCAATATTTCAGATATATAGCGACGATCAAACAAAATAGTACACCTCGCACGACCCATTCGGAGCAATATTTGTACATCTCGACACCAAAACGTCCATTCCAATGCGCCTTTTCCACTGCGAATGCGCATGGACGGTATTTGCACCGCATTCAGTCGGATGCTCCCCCACGAATGCTTGAACATGACACCCAATAGGACCCAATCGGCCTAATACTGGTCCACCTCGGCCCCAAAACGTCCATTCCAATGCCCCTTTTCCACAATGCCCTGTCTGCTTTTGAAAAGATTGGCGGTATTTTTGCTACACACCAGATCAGTCGGACGCTCCCCCATGTGTGCTACACATTGATACCTCAAACGACCCATTCGGAAGATTATTGGTCTATGTCTACCCCAAAATGTCCATTCCAATGCTCTTTCCATACTACTCAACGGTTGCGGATACACGCCATAGCCTTACTGTCACTCCACCCTCATCCAGTTTGAAACTCCCCCACGAGTGTTACACAATAACACCTCACACGACCAATTCGGACCACGCATACTCACCTTCGATCCCAAAACGTCAATCCCAGATCTGCCTATTCACTGCGCATGCGCACGATGACTTTTCAGCGAAATTCACCCATTTAGACCACGAGGCCCTTTCCATCATATTCTACAGCGCGAGACAGAGAAAACAGGTACCCTCACCGCATAATAACATTCATAAGAAGAAAATGACCACCCCAATAGTCCTACTCCAAACGTGCATTTCCGGAGATGTCAACTGATTTAAACAGTATATTTATTTCACGAAGGAAACAGGGGGTCGGCGAACAGGCAAAGCCTATTTGAACGCCTCTCCCGACAGATATATTACACATACACGTACAATAACAAGATGACAGACAACATACGTACAGTGAATAGGATTAAAAACAATTGCGAACATAATAATTATGCAGCTGCGTATTAATATATATTATTACATCTGGAACGCGACGTTAAACCTTAATTCTCTATCTCTATCTCTCGCTCTCTCTCGCTCTCTCTCTCTCTCGCTCTCTCTCTTATTACATCTGTACGTATAGGTAACATTTCACACCGGGTAGCTGAAAACAATTGGGTTATTTGAGATTAAATGAACTGGGATCTGAAGGCCTATTTATCAAGGGGCGTTACCTTTGATCCGGACGTGACGTCACCGAAAAAGACCCGTGCGATATCACTTAACATTGAAGTAACTAAAGGGGAAATCCGGTCGTATTTGGAAATGTTCGAATCAGGGGAGATAACCAGGAATTGGACCAAAAGAGTTATCGCCCCTGAATATGACCGAATATCATCCTTTACTACTAAACTGTACCAAAATCATATATCGTGGTGGTGATTTCTGATATCAATTTGCAGATCCGCATGAGTGGCTCGGTTAGTAGTAGATAAAGGACATCTGGGCGCATATTGACCTGCTTTTGTGGTGTTTTGTGATGCTCAGGTGGTGCTCACGTGACGATCACGTGATCATAGAGATCAAGGCCCCTATATTTCCGATCCCGGGGCATGTATTCCTCCGCGCCGATGTGGTTCGTCGGTGAGGCGGTCGCGGGGAGAAGCTTCCGCGGGCAGACAGTAGTCCCGAGACTTCAGATGCGCGGGGGAAGATTCTCCGGGAATGTTCGACAATATCCGGGAATCTCTGGGAATGTCCGGTCACGTGACGGAACTGTAGTGGCCTTGACCTCTATGATCACGTGATCGTCAGGCGAGCACCACGCGAGCACCACGCGACACAAAAACAGTAGGTCAATATGCGCCCGCATGTCCTTTATCTACTACTTCGGTTCTTCCGGCCTACCATTTAAGGTGATTTATGGGAAATCCATGTTATGCTTTTTAGAGTGTAAATCGGTTCGCATCGTAGATATCCACTCAGAAATGGTAGAGCGGATATATGAAGCTGTAAAGGATACACGGTATCGCGTATCAACTTCTCTGCATTTTGAAGGGAACCACCGATAGTCCGAATGAAACAACATATTTTACCTTTGTCGCCGACTTGACAACAAGAGATACAGGTAGGCCTACAATATAATCTGAAACTCGGTGCCTTGTAGCTTATCTTATTGTGGGCATTTTGTGCCTGTTATCTTGGGAATCATGGGTAAATTCCATATGGTGGTCTTGTGGTGCGGGGGAGGGGAGGGGGGGAGGGGAGGGAAAGAAATGTGATATTCTCGTAAATTTTGTTCAAAGGTTTTCCTTTTCCGCTGATGAAAGCGGTAAAAGTTATTTTTTTATGTTTCACACCAGATGATTACACGTATTTAGTACATGAAGTTTAGATATATTAGGCTCATTTGAGAAGAAAATTGCATACATAAAACATTCGAAAATTCGGACTGGAAAAAAGTTTTTCTTAATGACATTATTGGGACATCAGGGCACGGAGTGGCAAGTTTCAGCTTTAGTCTCAAGAATAACATAATGACTGCTGAAGGAGAAGACAGCAAGACGCCCCCCTCCCCCCAAATTGTCCAGTCCACACAGGAGTAGTAGGGTAAGGCTATTTAAAGCCATATTTCACCCGCATGTAGAGGTCATTTGGGGCGGAAACGAGGCGGTTAGGGAGGTCAAGTGCACTATAGTTCCAGCAGGATGAACAAAAAGCTACCTCCAACACAGGAGAGTTCCAATTGTTGCAGGGAATGTATTCATCCGCGGTGATGCGGTCTGGCAGTGGTTTTGGCGGCGATTCGGTCGCGAAAAAAAGCTTCCGCGGAGAAAAAGTAGTCCCTAGATAAAATGGTCCGATTGGGTCGAGTGAGGTATCAAAGTGAAGCATTCGTGAAGGGGCATCTAATGGGCTGGGTGTGGGGCTGAAATAGCGGCATTCTGCGCATGCGCGGTGGCCCAGGGGTATGAAAATAGCCGTTTTGGCATGTAGGGGAGCCACTAATGGACCCATGGGGTCGAGTGAGGTATCAAAGTGAAGCATCCGTGAAGGGGCCTCTGATGGGCTGGGTGTGAGGTTAAAATAGCGGCATTCTGCGCATGCGAGGTGGCCCAAGGGTATGGAAATAGACGTTTTGGGGTGTAGGGGAGCCACTATTGGTCCGATGGAGTTGTATGAGGTATCAAAGTGAAGCTTATGTGAGGGGGCATCTAATGGGCTGGGTGTGGGGTTGAAATAGCGTCATTCCGCGCATGCGCGGTGGCCTAAGGGTATGAAAATAGACGTTTTGGGATGTAGGGGATTCCCTAATGGTCCAATGGGGTCGACTGAGGTATCAAAGTGAAGCATTCATGAAGGGGCATCTGGTGGGTTGGATGTGCGGTAGGAATATCATTCTGCGCATGCGCAGATGCAATGCGGAGCTCTCGTTTAATCAGAAGCGAGTATTTCAAATCCGTCACAGAGCTCTCATCCAATCAGAAGCGAGTATTTTGACCCGGTGCATTATGGGACATATCCAAGAGGGCGGCACGTATGTTCAAGATGGCGGCACATCCGGTGTCGAAAACTGGCCATTTCGTCGGGATGTGGTCACCTAGTGTCGAAAACTGGACCCTGTATGAGTTCCGCTACACGTTTTGGGGTCTAGGTGGGCCACTATTGGTCCGATTGGGTCGAGTGAGATATCAAAGTGAAGCATTCGTGAAGAGGCATCTAATGGACTGGGTGTGGGGTTGACATATCGGCATTCTGCGCATGCGCGGTGGCCCAAGGGTATGGAAATAGACGTTTTGGTGTCGAGGGGAGGCACTCATGGGCCAATGGGGTCGAGTGAGGTATCAAAGTGAAGCCTCGGTGAAGAGGCATCTGATGGGCTGGGTGTGGGATTGAAATATCGGCATTCTGCGCATGCGCGGTGGCCCAAGGGTATGGAAATAGACGTTTTGGGATCGAGCGGGGTTTCTCATGGATCGATGGGATCGAGTGAGGTATCCATGTGAAGCCTAGGTGAGGGAGTTACACTAGGGTGTCGTTTCCATTCTGCTGCGCAGGTCACGTGGGTTGTGACGTCACTTCCGGTTGAGGTGAATGAGGCGTGACCTTTGGACATGTCCAGACTTGTCTGTGTTTGTCATGTACTGGGGTTGCGCAAGTGTGTGTATTACGTCACTTCCGGTTTGGGTGAATTCACCCGAATGTAAATATGACGTCACTTCCGGTTTTTCAGAATGCTCAAACACACTACCTCCACACCCAGAAGAGTTCCAATGTTCAACCTCCGGGGTGTTTCCCGGTCCGGCCCGGGGCGGGCCCCCGGCGCGAGCGCGCGCGCGCGCGGGTTCTCCGGCCGCAGCGCGCGCGCGCGCGGTTTCTCCGGAAGTGCGCGTCATCACCGGCAGTGCGCGCGCGGGTCAAAAGGTCACATCCAGGTCAGGCAGTCCAATGTCCAATGATACAATGTTGCGGCATCGAGATAGTCAGAGCTTGAGCACAAAAAGGGGATTCTAGATTAAGCTGGGAAAGATGGGCAGTTCCATTTGGACCAATCAGCGGTCGAGAAAAAAGAGCCAATCAGCGGTCGAGAAAAAGAACCAATCAGCGGTCGAACAACCCGCCAATCGAATTGGGGTACTCACGATGTGCTTTCGCTGACGTCCGCGCCTACATCCGGGTTCTTGTACACCCGGGTAATGCTTTCTGGACATGGATGGGTTAGCTTTGGCTCCATTCTAGGCCACTGATTGGCTAATACGGTGTTCAAAGCCAGTTTCATGCATTATGCTCATAGAACCTATAGTCATAAACTTAATCTATACGTGTTGGACGAGTCTTCACTCACCGTATACACGCACCTCAATGAAATGCCCGCTCCAAACCTAGACCAATAACACGTACTTGGTCTGTGGGCTGATTTCATTGGCTCTCTATTTTACTATAGTGCTCTTGCATTCTAACCTTGATGGGTTACATTTTGGCCCCATCCTACACCACTGATTTCAGTTTGACTGAATCTCCACTTTGGGCATTGATGCATTATGAATAAAACACACAAGACAGGGTTTTTTGGTGAGATCTCATTTTGTTTTTTATTCAGTAACAACAACAACGTGAGAACAACCACGTGAAAAAAGCCCAGAACATGGGGCTTGTACATTGAAAGAACTGAAGCCCAGAACAGGGGGCTTGTACATTGAAAGAACTGAAGCCCAGAACATGGGGCTTGCAAACTGAAGCCCAGAACAGCGGGCGTGTGTACATTGAAATAACTTAAGCCCAGAATGGGGCTTGAACATTGAAATGATGGGTGGCCCAGTCATAGACGAGTACATCGCGGTCCTCGGCCTTGGGGTACTCGTCAAACATCTGTACGATGGTAGATAAGGGTCTTCCCCGGCATCGATGGTACAGGTAAAACAAACAATATTGTCCGCACACGCTAGTGGTCAGGCTTTGCAACGTTTGACTGTTCCAACACCACGTCTCTGTGCCTTGATCCATGAAGTCTGTTAAATCGGGATGGAGGGGTGGCAGGCCGTACGGGTCAAAGTATTCGCCCTGCTGTTCTGTCCAGTACACGGCCACCCAATGTTCACCGGGCCGATCCATCGGGTCCGTGTTGAGAACGTAAGCAGCAGGATACACACGGTCTAATGGGAACACATCTCGGGCGAACACCCCTTGAAAGACCATACGTGTCTCTGGGTCATTCTCCAGCACGGTGGTTATCTGGTCTTTGTCCATGTTAGGTGGAGAAGTCACACAGGACGTTGCGCGCCTTGTCCACTTGAATGATGTTGTCAAACTCGGGCGTAGCATATCACATTGACGGTGGTCGCCAGGGCTCGTGCAACGTGGATTTCCAACCGTAAATTGCCTTGCTTGGCCAGGGCCAGCTGATGGTCGTTCTCTAAGGTGGGGGTCAGATCGAAACAGAACAACGTGTATCCGTTCCCGTAGTCCTCCCGACTGATGAAATTCCCTTCGTCCTCGTTGATTTGACCGGTGGCTGTAAACAGGCGCTGATAGGCTCGAATGAAATTCCTGCGCCCGAAGTTCGGTGTTAAGGCCGTGGCTCGGACCTGTTGTCCATCCACATGCAGGGCCACGAAATTGATGCCGAAATGTTTAAAGTCAAACGGATTCTCTGGGTAGGCTCCGCTGAAACTGGTATTTTCCACACAGGCCAGGATCAATCGCTTGGGTAGTTCCCCCAGGAACAGGTTTTCTTTGTTAGCGCCCATATTTCCAGCAGGCACAGAGAACACTTTGGTTTGTACACGTCGGATAGGGTACTGGGCGGGTTTTGTTTCCAAGGCTTTCATGTGTCCCAATTGAACGGCTGGATTCGGTTTCACTTTTCGGACATACAGGACTGCGTCTTGGATGACAATCTTATAGTCAGCTGCATGCCTCTCTACGTTAGTGGCCATCAAGGCGAAGGTCGGAGGCGCTCCTATCAGTCGGATTTTGATGGGGATCTTTTTCAAGAGGTACCGGTCTTGCATGAACATGTCTGCATGTAGTCGACCCATGAGATCCACCGACGCACCGTTCGCAATGAAATCCTTCCGTTTGTTATATCCCACATTGTCCACCGTATCCATGTGCTCGGGTGTGTCCTGGTAGAATAAAGCGGCTGACAGCTGAGATTTTTTAGCCTCTCGGCCATACGACAACAGTGTTTCGATGTAGGCTCGATAGGGGTAGGTGTTGGTCGAGTCACTGATGAGTTTGTCGCTGAGAAAAACATCCACTGTTGAAACATCGAGTGCAGCCAGAGATTCGTCGGGCCCACCGTTGCAGCTTGGATGATTCTGGAGCCATCCCCATTGACCACCTTGGCTTTCACATACAAGTATGTATGGGCTAAATCCACATAGGCCGTATCCACATTACTGATGGTGAACTCGATGGGCCCTGTTTCGTTGATGCTGGAGAGCGGGAGATGCTCCACCCATAATCCTTGTTCGGCACTGGTCTGTGTGGGCGGCACGGTCCACAAATCAAATTCACTGTTGGTGGAGGGGCAGGACTCTGCGTGGATCAAGGACATGTTTAAGAAAAGATATCCTTTGTCTTCGATGTGCGTCGTCGCTGGGTCGGTCGTCGACTGGTGCGTGGTCTCGGTGGGGCAGCTCTTTTATTCCCTACGGTGCGTTGTGCTTTGGCCACCAAGACGCCTCCCGCTTCTTTAGCCCGCCGTTTCAAAGCTTCTTTGGGTGCCGTACCTCCCAAGACATCACCGGCCACTTGCAGTCCACTGCGTACCGCTTGTTTGCCGATTGCTTTCACCCCACGCGTCACCAAAGGCAGGAACGTTTTGACGATGCTGCCGAGTATGTTCCCCAAAAAATGTCCTCGTTGCATGCGAGCACCGCTAAAGACCGGAAAGCCACCCCCGGCCTGTTGGGCATAATAGTCCATATAGCTGCGTGCATCGCACTCGTAAGGTACTTTCATCATGCAAAGTAGGGAGCACGTGCTTGTCGAAAATGAAGTGTCAGCACCACTTTTCCTCGTTCGAATGCCACCGGTCGTCCCGTGTCATCTCTTATATCCACCGTGATCGTGTTGATGCCGGTTTGTCGTACGGGCAAGTAGAGCATGTGGTTGAAACTGTGGGTGACTTGAGCTCCATACGTCTTTTTAATGGGGACCACCCGTAACAGAGGTGTGTTGATATCGCCCACGATGTGGTTGTCCACCACGTCCGAGTAGACATAGAGTCCGTACATACCCGACTTCATATCCATCGGGATCTCGCCTTGGTGGGCGGTGGGACCAGCGTACCCCCGAAAATCGAAACCCAGCATTTGTTGTAGGATAGGACTTAGTTCGACACTCGCGTTGGCGGTGACGATAAGCTGTGCCTTGTCGTTGTGTGCGTTGTAATCGAAGTCCACGCGATTCTTAAAGGGAAAGGATTTGATGGGTTTTGATGTATTCGTGACCTCCCGTAGAGCCTTATAATGCAACAGTCTTGTCAGCCCACCCATGAACTCCTTGGTGGTATCGTATTGGCCTTCGGGGAGGGTGAGTCGGGTGTTTTTGCCTTCGTAGGTTACCTCATACCAGACTTCATTAGGACGCACGTTGTACCACGAGTAAGGGTATTGGATATCCACGAGGCCACATTCCCATCGTCCAGGTAAATGCAACGGTTGCGGTAACTGGGTGACGTACTTGGCCAAGGTGTTGTCAGGAAACACATCCAGCGAGCTGTTACTGGGTAGGGTGAGGTAAAACATGGCGACTGAGCTGTCCTGCTGCTGCTGTTGCTTTTAATAGGTGTTCCAGGCCTTGGGTGGATGTGTCCGGCGTCGTGTTCGTCGCGTTGACTTGCTACGTGTCACGGCTCTGGAGATATGGGGTGTCCTGATCGAGGGTGGTTTTTTAAAGGTCTGAAAAGAATGTGCTCGTTGTGGTGGTGATGTTTTGGGGGGTGACTCCGGTTCCCAGTCGGCTTCCCAAGAAGGTAGTGGCCACTCGGTGAGTCACGCTGCCTGAAGGCCCAGCGCTGGGGGTTTCCCACCAATTCCTGTGGTACATGCATGTCTTTGAAGCCTTGAGCGAAGACCTCCCATCATCGAGGATCCGTGTGCGACCTGCGTTTACGCATCAGATCATTCACTAAATCCGTCATGTGGGTCCCGGGGACCACCTGATTCTGTACCAGGAGTTTGCCTTTATCATTCCAAGTCATGTTAGGATTCTGTTTCATCCGTTGTAATACCAGGCCAGCTTGTTTCTTGAACAATGCAGGTACACTCTTCAGGACTTCGTCTTCCACACACTGTGAGGCTGTGGGTGGTATCCCTGGTAATGGTAACCCGCTCTTCTAAATTTGGTACGAGTGAACTGGAGTGGTGGGTACAACGTCGGTCGTGGTTGTCTGTTCACTGTCAGGGATGATGTTCACTTGCACAACTTGTCAGAGGCAGTTTACTCGTCTAGATAATTTACGACGCCACGAGGCCTCCACCCACAACGATGCACGGTATACTTCTATAACCTGCGTACGGTCATTTAATCGGGAGGATCAGTTACTGCGCCACGAACGTTCAATTCATGGGCGACGCAAGCGTCCATGCGAGGATTGTGGTCAACTCTTCAAACAACGCAGTCAATTAAGACGGCATCAGCGTTTGATTCATGGTCCGTCTCTACGGTTTGAGCGACAACTTCATACTGAAGAGGAGCCGCGGAAGGTCAGACCCAGTGAAGATAAGCCCGGGGAGACGAACGCCAGTGGTGATGCGATGAAGGAGAGCCCGCCTATACCCACAGTTCAGAAGAGCCTGGATATCCAGCCGGACCCCAGCGTTACGGTTTCGAGTCATACGCCTGACAACATCGAACATTTTCTGGGCGATCTCTTACAGGACAACCATCCAGTGAGTGACATCGATCGGCGCCATTGGTCCATGACACGGCACTGTTTCCACCCTCATGGCCCTATTCAAGATATTTACAATTTACCACTGACCAACCGCACCCGTCTACGCAGCTACGTGGAAGCCATCTTCAAAGATCAAACTACGGCCTTCAAATTGAAAATCGCTTTCGGGTACATCTTACGTCACAAAAAGACGGGCCAGTTACGGTATTATTATCCCGGCAATAATATCTATGTGTCTGACCAGCCGTTCACCATCATTAACCGGAGGTCACTAGAGACGATGCTGGAGATACTGGATACCGTGGATGCCTTGAGATGGGCACATCGTCAACGCCCCAACATACAATGGGCGGTAGAGAGGGTAACCAATATCACGTTTTTTCTGACCAAGCTGACCGACCACCGCCATCGGTTGAATGCGTCACCCGCGCACTGATGAATACCATAACATGCCGCACATACTCTCCATGTCTACATTCTGATCGTTGAATTGAGCTCAGTGAACCCTTGTACCTAATGTGACAGTGCGTTAAATAATAAAGCATGGTGTTTGATATTTCAATTTGTTTTGCTGTGAACATACTAAACATACCCAGGGCGGCTCCCCCAGCCTGGGTATGATGTAACATTGGGGATAATAAAATATATAAACATTGCTGAACTTGTTGTTATTCACGACAACCGCTATCCGATTGTATAATACTCCGCGCGCGCACTGCCGGTGATGACGCGCGCGTGCGCGCTGCGGCCGAAGAACCCGCGCGCGCGCGCGATGCGCGCTGCGGCCGGGGCGGGGCGGGAAAACACCCCGGAGGTTGAACATTGGAACTCTTCTGGGTTTGGAGGTAGTGTGTTTGAGCATTCTTAAAAACCGGAAGTGACGTTATATTCACATCCGGGTGAATTCACCCAAACCGGAAGTGACGTCACACACGCACTTGCGCAACCCCAGTACATGACAAACACAGACAAGACTGGACATGTCCAAAGGTCACGCCTCATTCACCCCAACCGGAAGTGACGTCACAACCCACGTGACCTGCGCAGCAGAATGGAAACAACACCTTAGTGTAACTCGTCATGTAGAACACGATAGGAAGTATTGCGGAGCGAATCGGTGAAATTTTTGAAAAAGTACGATATAGCCCCATATAGACATATATATATAAATATATATTCCCATACTGGGGGTATAGGTTCAATGTTTATCCTACTGGGAAACCTACTTCTACACATTTGCGGTAGGGTTGTGGGGTCTCGTTTTTTACGTCTCGACATTTAGAACATGATAGGAAGGGTCGCGGAGCGAATCGGTGAAATTTTTGAAAAAAGTTACCAAGGTCTGGGTAGGCCCATAGGCCTATATACTGCATGGCTATGGGCTATAGACCCATACGGGGTGGACATGTTGGAGTCTAGGTGAGCCCCTAATGATCCTATGAGGTCGTATGAGGTCTTATTTTGAAGCTCTCATGCTGGAGCACCCGACTGGGCTAATGGTTCGTCCGTGTTCAATAGTTTGCGCATGCGCAGACTGGCCCGTAGTATAGAAAGTTGGCATTTTGGGTGCTATGTAGGGGTGTGTTTAGGATAGAGATGGGCCATTCACGGTTCGAATGGGTCGTGTGAGGTGTCAAAGTGAAGCTTGTGTGGGGTAGAGTCAGAATGGTGTGTTTTTGAATGCAAGTCGCGTTAATCTGCGCATGCGCAGTTGGTTGTAGTAAGTAAAGTGGCCATTTTGGGGCAGTGAAGGAAGGTATTTGGGGTCGAGATGGGCTATTCACGGTTCGAATGCGTCCTGGAAGGTGTCATCTTGTAGTTCTCGGGGTGTACATTCCGATTTGAGGGATGTTCGCGTCATCTGTGACGTCATCAGTGACGTCATCGGTACGAGTAGTAGCGAAAGTGGCCATTTTCGGGCAGTACATGAAGGTATTTGGGGTCGAGATGGGCTATTCACGGTTCGAATGCGTCCTGGAAGGTGTCATCTTGTAGTTCTCGGGGTGTACATTCCGATTTAAGGGATGTCCGGGTCATCTGTGACGTCATCAGTGACGTCATCAGTACGAGTAGTAGCGAAAGGGGCATTTTGGGTGCTATGTAGGGGTGTGTTTGGGGTAGAGAGGGACCATCCTTGGTTCGAATGGGTCGTGGAGGATGTCAAAGTGAAGCTTGTGTGGGGTAGAGTCAGAATGGCGTGTTTTTGAATGCAAGTCGCGTTAATCTGCGCATGCGCAGTTGGTTGTAGTAAGTAAAGTGACCATTTTGAGGCAGTACATGAAGATGTTTGGGGTAGAGAGGGACCATCCTTGGTCCGAATGCGTCGTGTGAGGTGTCATTTTGTTGCTCTCGGGGTGTACATTCCAATTTCAGGAATGTCCGCGTCATCTGTGACGTCATCGGTGACGTCATCGGTACGAGTAGTAGCGAAAGTGGACATTTTCGGGCAGTACATGAAGGTATTTGGGGTCGAGATGGGCTATTCACGGTTCGAATGCGTCCTGGAAGGTGTCATCGTGTAGTCCTCGGGGTGTACATTCCGATTTGAGGGATGTCCGCGTCATATGTGACGTCATTGATGACGTCATCGGTACGAGTAGTAGCGAAAGTGGACATTTTGTGGGTGCGTAGGGGTGAGTTTGGTGTAGAGAGGGACTATCCTTAGTCCGAATGCGTCGTGTGAGGTGTCATTTTGTAGCTCTCGAGATGTACATTCCGAGTTGAGGGATATCCACAACATCTGTGACGTCATTGGTGACGTCATCAGTACGAGTAGTAGCGAAAGTGGGCATTTTTTAGCAGTGAAGGATGTTGTTTGGTGTAGAGATGGACCATCCGCGGTGCGAATGCGTCGTGTGAGGTGTCATCTTGTAGCAACGCCCACCAAAGCCATTCTTAATGCTTCGACGCCCTGGTGAAATAGCTCAGAAGCTCTGATATTCCATGGAATTGTCACTAATTCTTCGAAATGCAGTGACGCCCTCGACGCCCGTCGTTACGCTTTAACACTCTAACATAACACTATGATATAGACCGGAGAGAGAACAACAACAGCAACAACAACAAGGATGACACATGAGAGAACAACAGCAACAAGAAGTTTTTTTCATATAGTTTATTCTCCCCAATGTTACATCATACCCACGCTGGGGGAGCCGCGTTGGGTATATTTACAATTCAAGAAGATTCTTGTCCAATCAGAGGCCACCATTTGCATGTTTCATATTCGTTCCTGTCCGTTAGATGTATTCTTGTTCAATCAGAAGTCTCCATTTCAGAAAGTTCCATCTTCGGCCATGTTCGCTCTGAACCGTTTATTCTAATCACCGTCGGGCAGGCCAGGATACCGTTGAGGCAACATATCCTCAGATAGTTGTTTGCGCATTCTGAGAATCTATCAGTGCATGGGTGAATACTTTCATCCGATGGGGGTGGTGGTCAGTTTAACCACGAAGAACGTAACATTGGTTACCCTCTCCACTATCCACTTGGTGTTGGGGCGTTGTTGTTGGGCCCATTCCAAGGGATCCACGGTGGCCAGGTTCTCCAGCATCGTCTCTAGCGACGCCCGGTTAATCCGGCACCGTTTCTACCGTCATCGCCCCATTCAAGATATCTACAATTTCCGACTGACCAACCTCACCCGCCTACGCAGCTACGTGAAAGCCATCTTCAACGATCAGACTACGGCCTTCAAGTTGAATCTGGCGTTTGGTTATGTGCTGCAGCATAAGGACACAGACCAAGCAGCCCGATATTTTTACCCGAGCAGTAACATCCGGGTATTTGACGAACCGTTTACCATCATTAACTGGGCGTCGCTAGAGGCAATGCTGGAGAAACTGGACACCGTGGATCCCTTGGAATGGGTCCAACAACAACGCCCCAACACACAATGGGTCGTAGAGAGGGTGACCAATGTCACGTTTTTCGTTACCAAGCTGACCGACCACCCCCATCGGCTGAATGTGCCACCCTTGCACTGATGAATACCATAGCATGCAATACATACTCTATATGTCTGGTCCTCGACTTGGGGGTAGTTGAACTGAGTGTGCTAAAAATAGATCACCAGCTAGCGTACTATAAAAGGGAAGCGGCCTGGTCGTTTCATCCGATACTCTGTCAACTACCAAGATGTTCACTTGCACAACTTGCCTGAAGCAGTTTGCTCGAATAGAAAGTTTACGACGTCACGAGGCCTCCACCCACAACGATGCACGGTATACTTGTATAATCTGTGCACGATCATTCAATCGGGAGGATAATTTACTGCGCCATGAGAAGGCACTCCACGAGGGTGGGACGGTACAATGTAACGATTGTGGTCGACTCTTCAAACGACCCAGTTGGTTAAGACAGCACCAACGTTTGATTCATGCCCCTTCTCCACGATTCGGGCGACAACATTCTACTAAAGAGGAGCCGCGGAAGGTCAGAGCCAGAGAAGATGAACCCGGGGAGACGAACGCCACTGGTGATGCGATGACGAAGAGCCCGCCTATACCCACAGTCCAGGAGGGCCTGGATATCCAGCCGGACCCCAGCGTTACGGTTTCGAGTCATACGCCTGACGACATCGAACATTTTTCGGAAGATGCAGTGGATGCCCCTAGCGATCTGCTACAGGACGACCATCCGGTGAGTGACATCTATCGGCGCCATTGGACTGTTTCCACCGTCATCGCCCTATTCAAGATATCTACAATTTTCGACTGACCGACCTCGCCCGTCTACGCAGCTACGTGGAAGCCATCTTCAATGACCAAGCAACGTCCTTCAAATTAAATCTGGCGTTTGGTTATGTGCTGCAGCATAAGGAGACAGATCAAGTCCGATAATTTTACCCGAGCAGTAACATCCGGGTATTTGACCAACCGTTTACCATCATTAACCGGGCGTCGCTAGAGACGATGCTGGAGAACCTGGCCACCGTGGATCCCTTGGAATGGGCCCAACAACAACGCCCCAACACCAAGTGGATAGTGGAGAGGGTAACCAATGTTACGTTCTTCGTGGTTAAACTGACCACCACCCCCATCGGATGAAAGTATTCACCCATGCACTGATAGATTCTCAGAATGCGCAAACAACTATCTGAGGATATGTTGCCTCAACGGTATCCTGGCCTGCCCGACGGTGATTAGAATAAACGGTTCAGAGCGAACATGGCCGAAGATGGAACTTTCTGAAATGGAGACTTCTGATTGGACAAGAATACATCTAACGGACAGGAACGAATATGAAACATGCAAATGGTGGCCTCTGATTGGACAAGAATCTTCTTGAATTGTAAATATACCCAACGCGGCTCCCCCAGCGTGGGTATGATGTAACATTGGGGAGAATAAACTATATGAAAAAAAACTTCTTCTTGTTGTTGTTCTCTCATGTGTCATCCTTGTTGTTGTTGCTGTTGTTGTTCTCTCTCCGGTCTATATCATAGTGTTATGTTAGAGTGTTAAAGCGTAACGACGGGCGTCGAGGGCGTCACTGCATTTCGAAGAATTAGTGACAATTCCATGGAATATCAGCTTCTGAGCTATTTCACCAGGGCGTTGAAGCATTAAGAATGGCTTTGGTGGGCGTTGCTACAAGATGACACCTCACACGACGCATTCGCACCGCGGATGGTCCATCTCTACACCAAACAACATCCTTCACTGCTAAAAAATGCCCACTTTCGCTACTACTCGTACTGATGACGTCACCAATGACGCCATAGATGTTGTGGATATCCCTCAACTCGGAATGTACACCCCGAGAGCTACAACATGACACCTCCCAGGACTCATTCGGACCAAGGATGGTTCCTCTCTACTCCGAATACCTTCCTTCACTGCCCCAAAATGTCCACTTTCGCTACTACTCCTACTGATGACGTCAACAATGACGTCACAGATGCTTCGGACATGCCTCAACTCGGAATGTACATCTCGAGAGCTACAAAATGACACCTCACACGACGCATTCGGACTAAGGATAGTCCCACTCTACACCAAACTCACCCCTACGCACCCACAAATTGTCCACTTTCGCTACTACTCGTACCGATGACGTCATCAATGACGTCACAGATGACGCGGACATCCCTCAAATCGGAATGTACACCCCGAGAACTACACGATGACACCTTCCAGGACGCATTCGAACCGTGAATAGCCCATCTCGACTCCAAATACCTTCATGTACTGCACGAAAATGTCCACTTTCGCTACTACTCGTACCGATGACGTCACCGATGACGTCACAGATGAAGCGGACATCCCTCAAATCGGAATGTACACCCCGAGAGCAACAAAATGACACCTCACACGACGCATTCGGACCAAGGATGGTCCCTCTCTACCCCAAACATCTTCATGTACTGCCCCAAAATGGCCACTTTACTTACTACAACCAACTGCGCATGCGCAGATTAACGCGACTTGCATTCAAAAACACGCCATACTGACTCTACCCCACACAAGCTTCACTTTGACACCCTCCACGACCCATTCGAACCAAGGATGGTCCCTCTCTACCCCAAACACACCCCTACATAGCACCCAAAATGCCCCCTTTCGCTACTACTCGTACTGATGACGTCACTGATGACGGCACAGATGACGCGGACATTCCTTAAATCGGAATGTACACCCCGAGAACTACAAGATGACACCTTCCAGGACGCATTCGATCCGTGAATAGCCCATCTCGACCCCAAATACCTTCATGTACTGCCCGAAAATGTCCACTTTCGCTACTACTCGTACCGATGACGTCACCGATGACGTCACAGATGACGCGGACATCCCTCAAATCGGAATGTACACCCCGAGAGCAAAAAATGACACCTCACACGCCCAAAATGGCCACTTTACTTACTACAACCAACTGCGCATGCGCAGATTAACGCGACTTGCATTCAAAAACACGCCATTCTGACTCTACCCCACACAAGCTTCACTTTGACACCCTCCACGACCCATTCGAACCAAGGATGGTCCCTCTCTACCCCAAACACACCCCTACATAGCACCCAAAATGCCCCCTTTCGCTACTACCCGTACTGATGACGTCACTGATGACGTCACAGATGACGCGGACATCCCTTAAATCGGAATGTACACCCCGAGAACTACAAGATGACACCTTCCAGGACGCATTCGAACCGTGAATAGCCCATCTCGACCCCAAATACCTTCCTTCACTACCCCAAAATGGCCACTTTCGCTACTACTCGTACCGATGACGTCACTGATGACGTCACAGATGACGGGAACATCCCTCAAATCGGTATGTACACCCCGAGAACTACAAGATGACACCTTTCAGGACGCATTCGAACCGTGAATAGCCCATCTCGACCCCAAATACCTTCCTTCACTGCCCCAAAATGGCCACTTTACTTACTACAACCAACTGCGCATGCGCAGATTAACGCGACTTGCATTCAAAAACACATCATTCTGACTCTACCCCACACAAGCTTCACTTTGACACCTCACACGACCCATTCGAACCGTGAATGGCCCATCTCTATCCTAAACACACCCCTACATAGCACCCAAAATGCCAACTTTCTATACTACGGGCCAGTCTGCGCATGCGCAAACTATTGAACACGGACGAACCATTAGCCCAGTCGGATGCTCCTGCATGAGAGCTTCAAAATAAGACCTCATACGACCTCATAGGATCATTAGCGGCTCACCTAGACTCCAACATGTCCACCCCGTATGGGTCTATAGCCCATAGTGAATGCAGTATATAGGCCTATGGGCCTACCCAGGCCTTGGTGACTTTTTTCAAAAATTTCACCGATTCGCTCCGCGACCCTTCCTATCATGTTCTAAATGTCGAGACGTGAAAAACGAGACCCCACAACCCTACCGCAAATGTGTAGAAGTAGGTTTCCCAGTAGGATAAACATTGAACCTATACCCCCAGTATGGGAATATATATTTATATATATATGTCTATATGGGGCTATATCGTACTTTTTCAAAAATTTCACCGATTCGCTCCGCAACACTTCCTATCGTGTTCTACATGACGAGACTAAGAAAACGAGACCCCACAGCCCTACCGCAAATGTATAGAAGTACGTTTCCCAGGGGGACAAACATTGATCTTATACCCCAGTATGGGCCTATATGGGGCTATATCGTACTTTTTCAAAAATTTCACCGTTTCGCTTCGGGACACTTCCTATCATGTTTGTCTTGACGAGACTAAGAAAACGAGACCCCACAACCTATACCGCAAATGTCGAGAAGTAGGTTTCCCAGGATGGTCCTATACCCCCCATACCCATATAGGCATTTTCACGTAATTTAGGATAAAGTCCGTGTTCCGTATTTTTTCAGGAAAATTTTTTACATGCACCCACCCAGCCATCAAATACCCCTTCACCTAGGCTTCACTTTGATACCTCATTCGACCCCATTGGACCATTAGGGGCTCCCCGAGCTCCAAAACGGCTATTTTCATACCCTTTGGCCACCGCGCATGCGCAGAATGCCGCTATTTCAATCCCACACCCAGCCCATTAGATGCCCCTTCACCTAAGCTTCACTTTGATACCTCACTCGACCCCGTGATAATTACCACGCCGTTCTCGTAGATACACGTACCATGATATTTCGGGATTCCGAAATGCGCCAAGTGAAGCATATGACAGGATTCTATCCCAATTGAATCAGCTCGTGATTGTGATTTATTTCATGAATGGTGACCATTCAGTTTTCCCGATTTCGCTGTTTTCCTGCAACACTATTCACTTAGACTTCTGTTATGTTAGACCTGGACCATTGTTTTGAGTACAATACTATCGAGATGCCTTATTCTAGAATGAGTGACTTTTCCGCCCTATTCTTTTTGTAAAGTATTCAACTGAACTAAACATAGGTGAAAAGGAATGTATTTTATGAGGTTACTATGACATTATGTCTCAAAAATATTGGCAAGTCTCTTATTTCGGTAGGCCACAGATTGATCTTTCCATCCATATACAGTTTGTTACAGTAGTCGTAGATTTGACGATGTTGAAAGGACGAAGTCATTAGGCACCTATTCGCCCGTTGAAGTTGGACTGTGATTGGTCGCCAGTCTGACATGAGCGACAGATTAGGATACAGACTGTCCCAGATCTTAATTAGCGACATGTCCGATAGAGGAGCGCTTAATAAGTCTGAGTTTTAATCAGATTGCTACCCTTTCATACTGTATAGTCAGAAATTGGTAAGATCGATGTGCAAACGGGATGACCATTTGCCATAATGCTATATTTTGTTCCATGGCTGTTTAGGCGTTTCTCCATCAGACGTGTCCGGTGGGCACGGGTCCCTGTTGCTTCAATGCATTTTGCTGAGAAGCAACAGAAACTTGATAATGTGATATCTATTACTGTAATATCACTTGTCATTATTGCACCGTGTAAGCGTCCTGTCTGTGTCTTGTGCTGTCCTCAGTGCTTTATAGGTCGGGTGGAGGGTGTCTGGTTCCATACTGCTTCAAAGATTTCTTCTTTGGAGTAACAGGAACGCAACTTGGCTGGATGGTGCTTAGTTGGTTCTTCGCGATATAGCTGAAATATTGTTGAAAGCAGCGTTAAATTTTATTTACCCATTCACTCACTCACTCAAGGGCCTATAAAGCATGTAATTGATGGCGTTTGTCTTTGTTTGCTTGGATCCTTATTATCTATGGGAAACACGCCCCTCCCCCGTTTACACTAACAGCACAGAGGCGTTCCAGTGATTACAAATTGTGCACACAGTACAGTATCTTTCTCTTATAAATACGACTACATGCGAAATCATTAACCTTGCCATGCCGGGGGATGGGGGAGGGAAATTATGCCCCATTCCCCTCCAAACCAAACTTTCTCCTCCGTCTTCGGAACGACAAAAAGTTAAGTCTGACCCACCTGACTTTTTAGTTTATCGTATTGTGGTCATTCCGTCTCCCCAAAACATGCACAGTTGACGTTCAACCATCAAGAAGAGTTACAACACATATAAGGGAAGTGGGAAGAGGTGCCGACATACTGACAGAGCCACATGACTTCACAGTATAGGCTTTCGGTTAACCTATTCTAAAACACATACCAAGAATCTAACGATTCGTGATAAGTGTTGTATCTCAGGTACGCTTTTATTGTAGTTGTTCATGTGGCAACTTCGATGATATGACCAAACGGCCCCTAGCACCGGTATAAGCGGTATTACATGTAGATACAAATCCAGAGAGCTATGATGGAAAAGCTCTGACAACTCGTATATTAGTAATTGGTGAGCTGTTTCGCTGCGACAACTCGTACACTGAGTACGAATACTTATACATATCCTGAGTACGAACGCACGTTCCCCAGACATTACGATATGATGTTATAACAGAAGAATATACATGGAATCGAAGGCACCGCGGAGCCCATAGAGGCAGATGCTGAGAGTATACTTGCTGATTCTATGAGTCCACCGACGCATAACGTAACAGAGACTGTTGAGAGTCTATCTACTAATACGGATAGTTTGACCTCAGACAATCAGCCTACCTTCCAGGGAAGTCTGATCGAAGAAGAAGCTACCTTCTGGGATCGTATTATAAGCTATTGATACTCATCCTGAGGCGATCGAAGACGCCCGACATGATAACTTACAACAGGCATGCATCCAAAATGCGCCCCTGCATCAGGAAAACAGCCATGGAGATCTGTGAACGGTATAACCTGCTACCGCTCGAAATGGAAGGCGACTCCTCGCACATGTCCATAATGAAAACCAAGCGTCACTTGGAAGAGGATATGGGGCCCTGCGATCACAAAGCCTAAACAGCTGTTCCAGGACATGTCGCCATTACAGTATCCTGGCCTGCCCGACGACGATTAGAACAAATCGGTCAGAGCGAACATGGTCGAAGGTTGGCTCAACACCAAATGGAGTTTCCAATTGGACAAGAGCAGCCGAGAATACATTTAGCGGGCAAGAACGAATATGACAGATGCAGCGTCAAATGACGCCTGCTGATTGGACAAGAGCATACTTCAGTTGTAAAAATACCCAACGCGGCTCCCCCAGCTTGATTATGATGTAACATTGGAGAGAATAAACTATATGAAAACTTGTGAACAAGTTGACCCTAACTTCCTTCTTTTGTCCGCCTCGTGACATCAAGGTGGTATGTTAGGGCGTTATGGCGTTAAGATAGGCATTAACATGATTACGGCTTTGTTTCTCTCGCCGCAAATATTGCTGTTTGTATAACCTTGGATTGTCTGGGGCATAGTCAGCACCCCCGAGACTATCCTTTTTCTTATTTGTACCGGCATCAAAATCCCACTGATAAGACCTCGCTTTATCGTCATTAGTAAATTGCCTGTAATGGTATGTAGGTATGTGACTACATTCAAATTTCCCGAAGACTCGGTGACAGTCGGCTGGCCTCGACTGCTATCGTGAATCAACCGAGCCCACTGTGAACTTTGCCTTGATTGGTTCGCTATTTCTAACTTGGAGGTCGCTGGACATGACCTCCATATGCTTTCCTTCAGACCAACTAGCGGAGCGGCATGATAGGTCTTATTTTAATCACACTGGGCTTTATTTTCATATATAACATCTCTCGTTTTGATCTAACCAGTTAAGCACAAATGATCACATTTTCCCCTACCTCCATATATTTACACAAAATTAGTGTCACCGCCGCTCGCAGCAAAATCGCTGTAGCTACTCTATGCCCACACGGATTTTTGGCGTGCCACCACTGGAATGACCCGCATACCCTACCCTTTCCAATCTGATTAAAACTCAGACTTAATAACCGCTCCTCTATCAGACATGTTGCTGATTAAAATCTGGGACAGTCTGTATCTCAAATCTGTCGCGCATGTCAGACAGGCGACCAATCACAGTCCAACTTTAACGGGCGAATAGGTGCCTATCCGATTATTCCCGTAGTGAACGAGGCGCAGAAATATCCTGTCTGACATGCGCGATAGATTTAAGATACAGACTGTCTCAGATCTTAATTAGCGACATGTCCGATAGAGGAGCGGTTAATAAGTCTGAGTTTTAATCAGATTGCTAGCCTTTCGTACTGTATAGTCAGAAATTGGTCAGTTCGAGGTGCAAACGGGACGACCAATTTGGTGCACGGGCCCGCGGCCTAATAAGCAGTCATAATGCTATATTTTTTCCATGGCGGTTGATGCGTTTCTCCATCAGACGTGTCCCGCTTGCTTCAATGCATTTTGCTGAGAAGCAACAGAAACTTGATAATGTGATGTCTAGCACTGTAATATCACTTGTCTTTATTGCACCATGTGAGGGTCCTGTCTGTGTCTTTTGCTGCATCAGGAAAACAGCCATGGAGATCTGCTACCGCTCGAAATGGAAGGCGACTTCTCGCACATGTCCATCATAAAGTCCAAGCGTCACTTGGAAGAGGATATGGGGCAACCACCCACCGAGGCCCTGCGATCAAAATGCGTAAACAGCTGTTCCAGGATATGTCGCCATTACAGTATCCTAGCCTGCCCGACGACGATTAGAACAAATGGGTCAGAGCGAACATGGCCGAAGGTTGGCTCAACACCAAATGACGGTTTTCAATTGGACAAGAGCAGCCGAGAATACATTTAGCGGGCAAGAACGATTATGACGGATGCAACGTCAAATGATGCCTGCTGATTGGACCAGAGCATACTTCAGTTATAAATATACCCAAAGCGGCTCCCCCAGCTTGATTATGATATAACATTGGAGAGAATAAACTATATGAAAACTTGCGAACAAGTTGACCTTAACTTCCTTCTTCTGTAGGCCTCGTGACATCAAGGTGGTATGCTAGGGCGTTAAGGCGTTAAGATAGGCATTAAGGCTTTGTTTCTCTCGCTGAAAATATCGCTATTTATATATCCTTGGAGTGTCTGCGGCATAGTCAGCACCTCCGAGACTATCCTTTATCTACTACTCCCCGATGCGCATGCGCAGGTTCTACCTGGTAGGAGCTTCAATATGACACCCCCCATGTGCGGATACAGCCTGAGGCTAATGGTTTACAAACGAATTGATATGGCTCTCAACTCCATTCCTCCTCCTCCTCACACACCTGCACACATACGCTGAGGTGGCTACCAGGTAGCCAGAGTGAACATGGCCCCATCTCCCAAAACACGCTAATTTGCACTTCCGGAACTCTGCTTTCTCTACTACTCCCTGAGTGCGCAGGTACGTGTCTCTTCCAGTTTGATTCCACTTCACGAATACTTCACTAGCAGAGGTAGAGAATCAAGGTTTAACGCCGCGTTCAGCAATATTTCAGCCATATAGCGACGATCAAACAAAAAGTACACCTCGCACGACACCAAAACGTCCACACCATTACGCCTTTTCCACTGCGAATGCGCAAGGACTTTATTTCCACCATATTCAGTCGGACGCTTCCCCACGAATGCTTGAACAGGACACTCCATACTACCCAATCGGCCTAACACTGGTCCATCTCAACCCCAAAACGTTCATTCCGATGCCCCTTTTCCACAATTCCCTGTCTGCTCTTGCACTGATTGACGGTATTTTTGCCACACACCAGATCTCTCGAACGCTCCCCCATGTGTGCTACACATTGATATCTCATACGACTCATTCGGAACAACAGTTGCTCTAGATGAAAATATGACGCAAGAAAACTCGATGATGAAGCCGAGATTGATTTTATTCAATCCTCCAAGTTCCAATTATACAAATATACGCCATTGAAACAAATACCAGCAGTAGGTCAGTATCAAAGTTCTTGTAGACAGATCGTACAGTCAAAAATCAGGTCATGATGTTATATGATGTTATACGCCAACTGTCTCAGGAGACCAAAGATGGTAAAGTCTAACTTCGTGTATTTTACACCAAACTTATATACAGCTGAGTAAACGAGTACTTAAACACAGGCTGGTACGAAACTCTTAACTCCAGGATTGTAACAGTTAATTAGGGACCTGCCGGAATAACCACTTGCCACTGGTTGTTAATTAAGCAAAGCTGTGGCCTGATCTGGTCACTTTAATACCGTACCGTATTCATGTAGGCTCTAGCTTACATATTAACTAGAAGACCGTTATCATTTTCATTTCTACAATATACAATGTAAATCGAGTTCTATAACTTGACCTGAGGTGTCAGGTCTCTCGCAGTACCAGATACCATTAGTCTGTTGTCAGCTTATCTTTAATTGTCGGTGCTTCCTGACCACTCAAGTGCATAGAGCAGTTTATACCATACAGCGGGTCAGTATTTCCTGGCTTCCGCTCGATTAATGCCACTCACTCTCAATATACTTGCCATGTACTAATCAAACCCTGGAATTAACATTACAATAAACTTTCCAAAACTGATTTAGATTCCTATATGATTTTCTATATAATAACCTAATCAAAATATAAATGAGCCCAAATCCTTCATTATCTCACTCAATATTTTACACATCCTTCCCACCGGAAGTTAAATGTCCATCCTGCAGGGATGACATTTAACTCTCTTTCCAACCTCAAACAATGAATTCAAAAATAGATATATCAGATACCAAAGAATAACAATGAAAAATGTTCGAACAAAACAAAAGCAAAATTATCAAATCATGAATTAATACTAGGTTAAAATAAGCCATTAAAAGGATGGTCAGAGAAATATGAAACCAAATAAATGTTTTTAAGGCGTGCACTCCTGTAACATTCACTTGAAATTTCACACACCCTCCCTACCGGAAGTTAAATGTCCATTCTGCAGAATGACATTCAACTCCGCTTTCCAATATAATGTCAATTGAAGGTTGAGAAAATTCAAATATCGAATTTAAAAATGCGATTATACCACCATGCTTAATATGCAGTTACACGATTACATAACTAAATGCTCAGATTTAATAAAGACATTTTATAATCAAATAAGATGCAGGATTCAAACAATATTCAATCCCGAATCTCACACAAAGGGCATAAAGATAAACTTTAACCTCAATTTAAAACAAATAATCGAATCCACAGGTTGGCCGAACCTTGGACAAATCTAATATCTTACTGGTTGCATCGTTAGTTCAACTGAACTGCACCAAACACAATAGACACACAAAACGAATATGTAGCTACGTACGTCACTTCAACTGACAACTGACAGGCAGTCTTCTCTCTCTTTAACTCATTCCAAGGGTGTAATGTTACTCATTCAGTAGTCTAGATATATTGACCTACAATCTGGATGCAATACGTAATGCAATTGAAATAAATCGCTATTACTCGTTAATTTTACCAGCTCGTCGTTTAATATCCTTACACACTCAATCTGAGCACCCTCAAAAGTTAAATCAGAACGATATCGTATCTTCCACCACTAGTCGACTATTTATCACCACGCTTATCTAACGTGTCAAAATCTCATCGCTTGCCGATTCTTTAGTTTTCAAACCTTAATCACGCACAGCGGCATCTCTACAGGCATGGGCCGCATCGCGCCCTGAATCAAAATCTGATTCCACGTCTGAACAAAATTCAGTTATTCATCAAAATGCTAGGTCAAATTATCGTTAGTCAAAATGAAAGACTCCTTTGCACCTATGCTCAATCAAAACTTTTCGTTAACCACTCAACGTTTGCAACTGGTCATAACGTTAACACTGTTTATATTGACCCTAACAAACAAAATAACAACGCGCAATATTCAACTCATACCACTACATGGCATCTCAATATTATTGCAACAAACAAACAAAAATATTCACCACAGACACAATTATTCTGTGATTATGTCTCAAACAGTCTTCCATAACTGTCACTCAAGTATCGGATTTCTCTAGCATCGCCTGTGCTAATGTAATATACAGTACTTCATCCGCAATCAAAATATAAATGAGCCCAAATCCTTCATTATCTCATTCAATATTTTACAACCTGCCCAGATTGAGGTTTTCCTATTGTCGATTGATTAAGATATTGATACCTGCCCAGATTGAGGTTTTCCTATTGTCGATTGATTAAGATATTGACACCTGCCCAGATTGAGGTTTTCCTATTGTCGATTGATTAAGATATTGACACCTGCCCAGACTGAGTTTTTCTTATTTTCTATTGAGTAAGATATTGATACCTGCTTAGATTGAGGTATTCCTATTGTCGATTGATTAAGATATTGATACCTGCCCAGATTGAGGTTTTCCTATTGTCGATTGATTGAGATATTGATACCCGCTTAGATTGAGGTTTTCCTATTGTCGATTGATTAAGATATTTCAATTATGGAGGAGAGAATTCCTCATATGGTTGAAAGCTATTTACTGGATGTCGAACCTGACGCGTGTAGCTCACAAATTGTGGAGATTCCAATATGATTACATAGCACTTCGCATGCGCATTGTACTTGGTGAAATGAAATGTCGAATATATTAGAAATTTTCCGACATCATCAATGCAGCGTCGTACATTAAACTGTGTAGGATGGGCTGGAGTGGTGCTCCTCTGGGAGCTGTTATTTCAGACATAAAATGGATTGATTTCTCTCCGCTCGTTAGATATCTACAGCGGTCTGTCAACCCTCATCATCCCGTTTGCGTATTGCTGCAGGAATTCCAACCTTGTTCTTGGTAGGCCTACCATAGCACTATTATATCGCTGTAGAAGTCAAGGTCTCCAATACAACCACTGATTTCTTCGAAAAGAAGTACCGTACGCTGTGAAAAGAGGGACGAAATCGACTGTTTTCTGTGAAAACTGAATTTTGTTGACGGTAGTGAATAGAACACCGATATTTGCTGCATCTTTACGCTGTGGACTTGAGACTTGATGTCCATTTCGACCGATTGACGCCAATTTCATGAACAAACTGAATCAATTGTTTTTGCTATTGTTTCAAGCTATTTGTTATTGCTGATCCCTGTGTGTTACAGTCCCTGAGTTGTGCCTGTAGTTTGTTGGCCCGACAAAGAAAAGACAATTGTACCGAACTCAGAAGTCCACCGCTGCATCTTCCCGGTTGCGAGAAAATCCTCATCGTTAACGTTTGCGGATGGTATCCAGATACACCGTTGAACAAGAGATGTCAGGTATGGAGGGAGAACAGGACCACGGAGCCCATTGGAATGTATCTAGGCGAAGGTAAGTACCCTTAATGTTGGCTTCATCATCTTGGCTATGTGGTTCGCATAATTCACAGAGTTAATTTCGCACAAGGTCGAGGTAAATACTCTCTAAAATAATTAGATTGAAATTCAATCTATCAGATTGAAATTTGTGACCAATCTATTATTCGACTGAAAATATTCAATCTAATAGATTGAAAAGGATAAAATGAATCTGTTGTAGACAGAAAATTCAATCTATATACTAGAATGAAATTTTCATCTAATAGATTGAATATTCAATGGAATAGATTGATCACTAATTCGAATCTGATGGATTGAATTTTCAATCTAATTATTTTAGAGAGTAGGGAAAGGAAAGGAGTGCACGGTAGAAGGCAGAAATAGTCAAACTATCGAATGATTAAACCACTATTTATTTATTTTCGTGTTAACCTTTTACCTTCCGCTATACGTGTGATATTGTGCGATACAGTGTGGATTATGCAAGCTGATTATTCCACGTGGAGTTCCCAAGATATCTTATCACAAGTGTTGTAAACTGGTCTGGGATTTACTCGAGTATATATCTCCAGCAGTTACAATTTTGAAACAAATCATAAATTTCCCCAATTCCGCATTTCATCGGCGTTTTATTACAAAAAAAATACCCACTCTCATAGTCAAAGCTGACATGAGCGGTTGGCGAATATTTTGATTGTTTTTTGGCATTTTCGTATTCACTTTAGTTTGGATAATCTAAAATATGACACATCCAACCATGGGCATTATTGGGGAGTAATAATCGGTCTCTAATCCAGCCGAAACTATATTCGATGATTTCCACATCACCCTATCTGTTGGGCCGTTTTCATCAATATATTATTCTCCCGTGGTTTGGAGGTCATATTTCAGATTTATCAAAATTTTGATTGGAAACGTATAAAAATATTTCTCTACTATAATTTATACAAAAAGGTAAAAAAATATATATAAAAAATATACATATATATATAAAATACGAATTCAAACGTCTCGTTTTTACGTCACTTTTGACCGGGAGAATTTAATAAATGTAACTTGAGTATTTTTTCTGTATTGTTAAACAGATTTTTTTGTGCGGAATTGAGCTGATTATTTTATGGCTACGTGACAGAAACAGCGAGGTGGATTGTTCTCTGGTAAACACCACATAATCACCTTCGCTTTTTGATTGCAAGATTGAAACGAGAATTGTACACCTCAAACCAAAATTATTTAACACAATATACAGAGAACCCAAATTGATATTGACTGGAGGTGTCATATTTATATTGCATACGACCAGGTTACATATTGTGATCATAAAATGGTTTGGCAATTTTATCGAGACTGATATTTCAATTTATAAACTTGAAGATAAATCAGCTTTATTACCGTCATACACAAAATAGTGGTTCATCTATAAACGTCACACATACTTTGATTTCAATGCGACATGCGAATTTTAAAAATGTCTCGATACTACTCTCACAGAAAATGTTTACACCTCCTTAGTTTCTTGTTTACTATTTTGATTGCATAGAATGGGACCAGATATGTTCTAATTTTTTTGTAAATGTATGGATTCGAACAATTAAAAATAATCTTGGATTTCGCGTTTCACACTAGCAACTTCTGAGTGTGGGAAGAAATCTAAAATTGTGTGTAATTGCTGTACGGATATTTCTATCTCCAAAAATGATCCTCCAGGTCTTCAATTTCTTTCCACAAATATATCTATCAGGTTTATATTTGTATTCAAAATAATCGCGCTTAAAACTACCTATTTTTGCAAACATTGATAAGATGGAACGAGGAAAAAATTAAAACACGAGAAACATCATATTAATCCGACTGAACGACAATTTCGGAAAGGATATGTGACGTTAACATGGGAAAACCACTGTATATGTGATAGTAATGAATCTGATTTGTTCTGCGCTCCAAAACCTTCAAAATAATATCGTGAAATAGCAGCCTTGGACAATTTGCGATAATCAGTTGTATAAAAATAGAGATATCATTTATCAAAATTTGCTTCCTGACCAATTTTGGTATTTTGAGGGCTTTCTCTTGCAGCAAAAACACCACACCTTAAATAAAAACCTTTCTTGTCTTTACAGATAATCAAAGTTCCTGATAAATTGTGTTCCACTAAAGTTTTGGTTTGAAGTGTCATATTATTGTTACAAGAGAAAATTGCTCATATAAAAATACCAAAATAAGGCATGAGACACATTTGTAAGCAATTATATCTCCATTTTTGGCACAGTTGCCCATCCCAATGTTTCGGGGTTGATGTTGTAGTATGTAAACCTCAATAAAAATATAATTATGCAGGTTTTGGAGTGACAAAAATCAGAGTCTTTAACGTTACTCACAAAGAAATTTTTCTTGGTGTCACTTGTCTTTCATATACATCTACACGACTCCAAAAGTTATTCTCGTGTTCTTCAGATGTTTCTATCAGGTTTATTATTGCATTCTAAATAATTGCTTTGAAAACTAATTACTTGAGTTGAACTTTCGATACATCACCACGCATCTAAGTAAGCTCCGCCTACTCGTTCTGTCACTCAGAGAGGATCATGCAAGTGCAGATCGCTTGAGAAAACTGGGCAGCCAATCGCAGGACATAGCCTGTCAGTAGACCGAGCTTAATCAGGTGCGTGGGGATGGAGGACATGACAGATTGACAGTTTGTATGTAGCTCAGTTTCCATCCTTGTAGTATAGTTGTTATCAGGAACTCCCACCCAACTCTATTTATTGACTTGTTATATTAAGTATTAACCCCCCTCCTCCCCCTCCCCGCCATCATCCCTTGTCATGGCTCGTCTGACAAAGCATAAAGCAGTTTGCAGACCTGCACCATGGTTTGACAACACCCCCCACCGCCAAACTCGCCGCTGTCACACTCGCCCAGCCGCCCATCCGTATATGTATTTTGCATCAACTTTGTCTGTGATCAGCCCTGTTTGGGGAAGTCCAGAAACGTCCCACATATACTTTTTAAATACGCCGTTGAATAACTTTTTTGGTCTTGTTTCGATCCTACCACGGATACCAATGATCTAATCTCGTGAGATGAAATTTACAATAAAACAAATTCGGATCTTTTTTTTTTGGAAATTTTTTCAATAAGCCTATAATAGTAAAATTCCTGTTTATATCCTACAAGTTAGTAAACAAGCGAAATATCACGTGTCTAACTATTGAATAACTCGGGGGTTATTAATATTAACTTTTTTGATATTGATTCTTTGCCAATTTATCGCGAATCTTTCATTCAAGCTGTCGATTCATTTCCATGCGAAACTTATTTTGATTAATTTGTAAGTAACCCTTCAATAAATATGGTGACTAATTTATAGGTAACTCGTATCCTTTAGTGTTTTGGTATATCGATGGTCTTCTCTGTGATATCGATAGTCTTCCAAGGCATGTCGATAGTCTTCCCTCTGGTGTCGATGTTTTACCTTGTGATATCGATATTCTTCCCTGTAATGTCGATAAGGCCCTCTCAAGCGATATCGATATTCTTCCCTGTAATGTCGATCATCTTCCCTCTGATATCGATAGTCTACCCTGTGATATCGATATTCTTCCCTGTAATGTCGATAGTCTTCCAAGTGATGTCGATAGTCTTTCAAGTTACGTCCATTCGATAGTCTACAGGGGTGGTCTTGTGGAGCGGTGGTCAAGAGATGTGATGTTCTCGTCAGTTTTGTTCAAAGGATTTCCTTTTTCGCTGATGAAAGCGGTAAAAGTTTTTTTTTGTATTTCCCACCGTATTACACGTATTTAGTACATGGAGTTTACATATATTAGGCACATTTGAGAAGACAATCGCATACATAAAACATTCGAAAAGTAGGACTGAAAAAAATCCACCGATTTTTTTTTTTTTTTTTGAATGACATTACTGTGACATCAGGGCACGGAAGGGGAGGTTTCAGCTATAGTCTCAAGAATAACAAAAATGACTGTGGAAGGGGAAGACTCCCCACCTCCCACCCCCCCCCCCACTCCAAGGTAGGGTTGAGGGATAACGCTATGAGGATTGTACATGCACACTAGTTTGTATTTACAACCATTTCGATATTGATACCTGCTTAGATTGAGGTTTTCCTGTTGTCGATTGATTAAGATATTGATACCTGCCCAGATTGAGGTTTCCTTATTGTCGATTGATTAAGATATTTCCATTATGGAGGAGAGAAGTCCTTATATGGTTGAAAGCTATTTAATGAATGCGGACCTGGCACTTGCAGCTTACAAATTGTGGGGATTCCAATATGATTCCGTAGCACTGCGCATGGGCAGTGTACTTGGTGAAATGAAATGTCGAATATATTAAGAATTCGACATCATCAATGCGGCTTCGTACATTAGGCTGTGTATAGGCTTAGCTGGAGTTGTGCTCCTCTGGGAGCTGTTATTTCAGGCATAAAATGGGGTGTGTCCTCAACGCTCGTCAGATATCTACAGCGGCCTGTCAACCCTCAACATCCTATTTGCGTATTGCTGCAGAAATTCCAACTTTGTTCTTGGTAGACTTACAATAGCACTATTATATCGCTGTAGAAGTCAAGGTCTCCAATACAACCATTGATTCGTTTGAAAAGAAGTACGCTGTGAAAAAGAGGGGCGAAATCGACTGTTTTCTGTGAAAACTGGATTTTCTTGACGGTAGTGAATAGAACACCGATATTTGCTGCATCTTTACGCTGTGGACTTGACACTCGACGACCATTTCTACCAATTGTCGCCAATTTCATGAACAAACTCTATCAATTGTTCCAAGGTATTTGTTATTGCTGATTCCTGTGTGTTACAGTTCCTGAGTTGTGCCTGTGGTTTGTTCGCCTGGACAAAGAAAATACATTTGTACCGAACTCAGAACTCCACCGCTGCATCTTCCCGATTGCGAGAAAATCCTCATCGTTAACGTTTGCGGCTGGTATCCAGATACACCGTCGAACAAGAGATGTCAGGTATGGAGGGAGAACAGGACCACGGAGCCAATTGGAATGTATCTAGGCGAAGACAAGTACACTTAATGTTGACTTCATCATCTTTGCTATGTGATTGGCATAATTCACAAGTTAATTTCGCACAAGGTCGAGGTAAATATAGGGGAAAGGAAAAGGAGTACACGGTTGAATCGAGAAATAGTCAAACTATCGAATGATTAAAGCGCTATTTATTTATTTTCGTGTTAACCTTTTACTGTGAGCTGAAAACGAAATGAAGTATGCTTTTTTTGTTCTAATTCCGCTATACATGTGATATTGTGCGATACAGTGTGGATTATGCAAGCTGATTATTTAATATGAAGTTCCCAAGATATCTTATCACAAGTGTTGTAAACTGATCTAGGATTTACCGGAGACTATATCTCTTGCTGTTACAATTTTGACGCAAATCATAAATTTCCCCAATTTCGCATCACACCGGCTTTTCCTTACAAAAAAAAAACAAAACAAAAAGAAAATACCCAAGTTATATACTCTACATTCTCATAGTCAAAGCTTGACAAATATTTCGATTGTTTTTGGCATTTTCGTGTTCACTTTAGTTTGGATAATCTAAAATATGACACATCCAACCATGGGTATTATAGGGAAGTACTAATCGACCTCTGATCCAGCCAAAACTATATTCAATGATTTCCACATCACCATATCTGTTGGGCCGTTTTCATCAATATATTATCCTGGCTGGGCTGTCATATTTTAGATATATAAAAATTTTGATTGGAAATGTATATATAATTCTCTACTATAATTTATACGAAAACGGTAAAACATAAAAATAAAAAAAAATTGAATTCAAACATCTCATTTTTACATCATTTCGCCTTTCACACTAGCAACTTCGGAGTCTGGGAAAAATCTAAAATTGTGTGTAATTGCTGTGTGGACATTTCTATATCCAAAAATGATTCTCTAGGTCTTCAATTTCTTCCTACAAATATATCTATCAGGTTTATGTTTGTATTCAAAATAATCGCGCTTAAAACTACTTATTTTTGCAAACATTGATAAGATGGAACGAGGAAAAATTAAAACACGAGAAACATATTAATCCGACTGAGCGACAATTCCAGAAAGGATATGTGACGTTAACATGGGAAAACACCTTTGTATGTGATAGTAATGAATCTGATTTCTTCTGCGATCCAAACCTACAGAGTAATATCTTTCTTGGAGTTTACATAGTGAAATAGCAGCCTCGGACAAATTGCGATAATCGGTTGTATAAAAATGGAGATATAATTGATCAAAATTTGTTCCCTGAACTATTTTGGTATTTTTGAAGCATTTAAAGGTAGTGTTTTCTCTTGCAGCAAAACTATGACACCCCAAATCAGAACCATTCTTGGTTCTTACAGATAATCAAAGTTCCTGATAAATTGTGTTGCACTAAAGCTTTGATTCGAAGTGTCATATTATTGTTAAAAGAGAAAATTTCACATATAAAATGCTTTATAATACCAAAATAAGTCACGAGACAAAGAATGTGTGATGGTTACCCGAGAATAACTCCCTCGGACACTGGCGTGTGTAGGCCTATATCTATTATCCAGTCCGGGTCAGCTGCCCTTTATGACCTCAAATGCACAGTCGACTCTGTGCTATTTTGGTGCGTTCAATTTTTAAATGAACAGGTTTCCTCGACAATAACGTTTTTGTAGGCCAGTCGTACAGAATTATTTGTTTCGGTCAGTAACTTCGGTCGAAATTCCATTTTTACCCCATTTTCAAACAATACAAAAGGATTAGTTATTACTCAATGTATCATATATTAACTCGCAACCGTCTTTTAGTTAAATAACTTGCGATTATGTGAAATTATTGCTGTTTCAAAAGTAATTTCTTTTAACGAGCTACGTCATTGTAATGTTGCAAATCGAACTTGCCGTAGAATATCTGGTAGTATGACACAACGGGAACTTGACCCCGCCTCGGGCTGGTCATCGGCTACGGCTGTAGGCGCTTCGATGGTATCATCATTCGTAGATTTCAAATCTACATAGTATATAGCCCTACATTGAGGGCATAATATTCCCTCAGTGTTGACTTCAAAGTCACTTCTGCGTTTTACCCACTCTAAGTGTGAACCAGATATTTTTCTGGTCTGGCCTGAACGCGTATTCTTGTGACAACACTCACACTTCGACTTGTTGAATAGTACATTACTGTTCATAGTGAGAACTATAATGATTCTTAAATATAACGAGGACAGTTCAGGAAAATACACATGAAGTTTCCTTCGTTTTTTATACATGGGAAGTATTGCTGACCCATGAAAATAAACCCATTCAGTCACGGTGACTTGGACATGTTATGAGTGTGCTGCAATAAGGGTCGAGTTGTAGCAGTGAATGCAGAAATGTATACTATTAGTTATACGTCGCCCTTCCGGGGTAATGCGGGATGAGATTTGGTTTCTCTCGCCATATTTTTCCGAGGCGCAGCCGAGGAAAAATATGGCGAGAGAAACCAAATCTCATCCCGTATTACCCCGGAAGGGCGATGTATAACGAATTTATCATATCTCAGAGCATTAAGAATCACTTTGGACTTCAAGGCCGACATAATGGAACGGACTTCGATCGGACTTGCACTGGTTTCAGAACGATCCACAGCATGCACCGGAAAAAATGAACACAAAGACAAATGTATCATGTTTACAATCCTCATCTTTAAAACGTACTAAGGGAGGAGCAAAGATAACGATAACATATACTGTAATCCGTGAACAATGAACCCGGTTTCCGTGTGAAATACCGGTGGGCTTCGGTGATAAAGAATGAACAATCTAACTTCAAATTCAGCTTCATCTCTTATGTTCTATTCTGAAAATCAGAAACGTATAAAATACTGGAACATTAAGCTTAATCTCAATTTCATATTTAATATTTAATAGCCATCGACGAGTATAATATCTAGATTATATACCTTTTGTTAATAAATACATCGAAAGACCCGTTCCGGATTCACATCTGTTGCGTGGATATGTAAGTTTCAAATACACGTGTGAACTGTTACATTTCCATTCTGTCTATAATTCAACACCGTGTCACTCGACAGTGTCACTTGTGTCATGTTTCCATAACATCACACAGGAGAAGGACCAACATGAACTGACTTAAATTTACAGTTCGAGAGAAAAATCGGAAAAATCAAACTGTCCTGCACAATTTGGCAGAAGTATAGGTATTTGCTTCATTTTCGCACGATGATGTTGATTGCATTTATTGTGCAGTTATTGAACATTGGCGCTGAGGGATTTGCGGCGACCAGGATAGCTGTGGGAATGTCACACGATGTGGGCAGGACAGCGGTGCTGTCGAATTCACAAAACAGCTGATTAAGATCAAAATCAAAGTCGTCGGCATGGCCTTCTGCTCGTACATCCTGGGTGTGTAACACGGCCGACGTGGCATCACTTTTTCCAGATGCCTTCAACTCTGCAAGTGCGGTTTTGAAGCACTCGTTGGCTTCATTAAACTCCGAATTTCTAATCAAATCAAAAGTTTTCAAATACGGTGGGGCCTTCAGGTAACGATTCAGAGAATGTCGAAAGTTTTCGAGAGTGGATGTTTTGTACAATTCTCCGTCTTGTTTTCGGGCATCCAAATAAAAATGACTGAGTACCTCTGCTAACCTCTCGGCCGAGAATCCTTCGAATTCTTCACTCTGTCTCTTCTCTTTCAGGTAATACTTCAAAGTTCTGGCGGACGCTTTGTTCGATTTTTTTGTGTTGCTGGGAATAATATTAGCCCGCTTTTCAACAACTTCATCGTCCGTGTGAGACGCGAAACGTTTGCCTGATTCAGCCATTTAGTTTAACAGACGATGGAATCTAGTGAACACCTGTTCGTTGCCCTTGGCGACGGGGGTATACGATATATATTCGACCAGCAAGTTGACAATACAGCGTCACACATGAGGTCTGTCAGCCAATCAAAAGTCTACATGCTTCTCTGAGATATGATAAACAGTTGTATCTATATTTTATTAACTGAATATCACTGAAGATAAATAAATCCAAATGTTAAATATTAGGAAGAAAGAATAAGAATATTTTTCTGATCCAAATGTGAGTCGAACTCATAGCTCAACAAACTGGTCACCACACTGTTTTTGAAAGCGAGCAGCCTAACAACTGGACTACGACGACGTTTTCTTGAAAAGCATTTTTTACTTGCTCATATAACGTTTCTGGTAGAATACAAGCGAAGCATTTGCACAACTTTTAATTTTGTTGAAATATGACACCTCAAACCAGAATTATATTTCAACCTATTGTAACACTAACCATTGTGATAATAAATAAACACAAATTGTTTTCGTTTGAGGTGTCATATTTTATATATGAAGGGAAATCCCTTCAGAAAATGTCCCTAAAATGTCGAAAGAGTACATTCTACCGTATTCAAACTTGAATAAATCCAGTTTAGAGCAATTGACAATCACCATTTCGCATGATATGAAACTTCAGCATTTTTACAGCACATAACAATAATTTTCACCCGTTTCACTTTCAAACGAAAATCATATTCACTACCGTTACGTCCGAGGGAATTATTCTCGGGTAACCATCACACATTCTTTTTGAGCAATCATATCTGCATTTTCGCACAGTTGCCCATCCCAGTGTTTTGGGGTTGATGGTGTAGTAGTATGTAAACCGCAATAAAAATATAATTATGCAGGTTTTGGAGTGACAAAAAAGACTTAACATTACGCACACAGATTTTTTCTTGGTGTCACGTATCTTTCATACATCTGCATGACACCAACAGTTATTCTCGTGGTCTTCAGATGTTACTATCAGGTTTATTTTTGTATTCTAAATAATTTCTCTGAAAACTAATTATTTAAGTTGAACTTTCTATACATCACCACGCATCTAAGTAAGCTCCGCCTACTCGTTCTGTCACTCAGCACATATATGCATGTACATGCAGTGTATCTCAGGGAGGATCACAGGCTCGTAAAACAAGAGTTTTGGGGTGTGTGGGCGGTGGTATTAGGGTGAAGTGTCGAAATATGGGGTCTCTATATATAACCCCGTGCTTTATATAAATCCACATCAAGGTGTGAAACGGACTTTGGGTGAATCGAGAAATAAACAGTTTACCGCCAAGCAAAATACATCAGCATATTCTACAAGTATCCCTTTATATATTCCCGTCGTCGAATTAGTAAATTTGTGCATTTTTTTACCTTTGCCGGGCGATTCAAAATCCAACCTAACTGTTCATCCATCTAGGAACAGTCAGATTATGGCGGACTTCGTTCTCAATTCTGATTGGTGAGTCGCGACAGCTGATCAATGCGTGACCTCTCTTGCCGGAGGCGTGTCGCTACTGACCAAACAGAATTGAGAACGAAGTCCGCCATAATCTGACTGTTCCTAGATGGATGGACAGTTAGGTTGGATTTTGTATAACATTGCACAAATTTACTAATTTGACGACGGAAATATATAAAGTGATACTTGTAGAATATGCTGATGTATTTTGTTTGGCGGTAAACCGTTTATTTCTCGATTCACCGAAAGTCCGTTTCACACCTTGATGTGGATTTATATAAAGCATAGGGTTATATATAGAGACCCCATATTTCGACACTTCACCCTAATACCACCGCCCACAACTCCCAAAACTCTTGTTTTACGGGCCTGTGGGGGGGGGGATCGTGCAAGTGCAGGTCGCTTGAGAAAACTGGGCAGCCGATGGCAGGCCATAACCTGTCAGTAGACGGAGCTTAATCAGGTGCGTGGGGATGGAGGAATTGAAAGACTGACAGTTTGTATGTAGCTTAGTTTCCATCCTTGTAGTATAGTTATATCCTACAATTTAGTAAACACGTGTCTAACTATTGAATAACTCGAGGGTTATTAATATTAACTTTTTGATATTGATTTTTTGTCAGTTTATCGCGAATCTTTCATTCAAGTTGTCGATTCATTTCCATGCGAAATCTTTTTTGATAAATTTGTAAGTAACTCTTCAATAAATATAGTGACTAATTTTTGGTAACTCTTCTCCTCTGGTGTTTGGGTATCGATGGTGTTCTCTCTGATATATCGATAGTCTACCCTGTGATATCGATATTCTTCCCTGTAATGTCGATAGTCTTCCAAGTGATGTCGATAATCTTCCCTGTGATATGGATATTCTTCCCTGTGATGTCGATAGTCTTCCAAGTGATGTCGATAGTCTTCCCTGTGATATCGATAGTCTACCTTGGGATATCGATATTCTTCCATGTAATGTCGATCATCTTCCCTCTGATGTCGATAGTCTACCCTGTGATATCGATATTCTTCCCTGTGATATCGATATTCTTCCCTGTAATGTCGATAGTCTTCCAAGTGATGTCGATAGTCTACCCTGTGATATCGATATTCTTCCCTGTGATATCGATATTCTTCCCTGTAATGCCGATAGTCTTCAAAGCGATGTCGATAGTCTACCCTGTGATATCGATATTCTTCCCTGTAATGTCGATCATCTTAGCTCTGATGTTGATAATCTTCCCTGTAATGTCGATAATCTTCCAAGTGATGTCGATAGTCTATCCTGGGGTATCGATATTCTTCCCTGTTATGTCGATAGTCTTCCAAGTGATGTCGATAATCTTCCCTGTGATATGCAAGTGATGTCGATAGTCTACCCTGTGATATCGACAGTCTCCCTTGGGATATCGATATTCTTCCCTGTAAATGTCGATTATCTTCCCTCTGATGTCGATAATCTTCCCTGTAATGTCGATAGTCTTTCAAGTGATGTCGATAGTCTTCCCTGTGATATCGATATGCTTCCCTGTGATGTCGATAGTCTTCCCTGTGATACCGATTGTCTTGCATGTTTTGCTGATGGTCTTTCAAGTGATGCCGATATTCTTACCTGTGACATGGATAGTCTTCCAAGTGATGTCGAGTCTTCCAGCGCTCTGTGTCGATAGTCTTCCCTGTGATATCGATAGTCTTTCATTAGATGTCGATAGTCTTCGAAGTAGTGATAATCTTGCCGATGTCGATAAATGCCACCACCACGAGGTTTGACGCCAGTGCTGTGATGTTGATACTCTTCCCTGTGCTATCGGTAGCCTTCCAAGTGATGTCGATATTCTTCCCTGCGATATCGATAATCTTCCCTGTGATATCGATAGTCTTCCCTGTGATGTAGATAGCCTTCCAAGTGATGTCGATAGTCTTCCGTGTGATACCGATATTGGTCCCTGCGATGTCCATAGTCTTGCAAGTGATGTCGATAGTCTTCCCTGTGATATCGATATTCTTTCATCTGATATCGATAGTCTTCTTTCTGGAGCTTTTGTATCGATAGTCTTCCCTGTGAAATCGACTGCATAGATTTTAAGATTGTAAGCGATACTTTCTTATCGAGCATCTACTTTGAAAGATCTTTTTAGTCGTGTAAACAAAGATAGTATTTTAGGATAAATTTTATTATAAATATTATTTTAATGAATGTACATGTTTTAATGCATTAGATTACTAAGTTATTAACTTAAATACTTAGAATTTTGTTTGATCGTTGCCATGTAGCAGAAATATTGCTGAACGCGAGGTTAAACCTTCATTCTCTCTATCCCTCCCTCTCTCTTTGATGTTGATAGTTTTACCTGTGATGGAGATAATCTTCCCGGTGATGTTGATAATCTTACCTGTGATGTTGATAGTTTTCCCTGTGATCTTGATAGTCTTACCTGCGATGTCGATAGTCTTCCCCTTTATGTTCATGTATCGATAGTCTTCCCTGCGATATCGATAATCTTCTCTGTGATGTTGATAGCCTTCCCTGTGATGTTGATAGCCTTCCCTGTGATGTCGTTAGTCTTCCCTGCGATATCGATAAACTTCTCTGTGATGCCGATAGTCTTCCCTGTGATGTCGATAGTCTTCCCTGCGATGTCGTTAGTCTTCCCTGTGATGCCGATAGTGTTCCCTACGATGTCAATAGCCTTCCCTGTGATATCGATTGTCTTACCCGTGACATTTGGATATCGATAATCCACCCTGCGATGCCGATAGTTTTACCTGTGATGCTGATAGTCTTCCCTGTAATATCGACAGTTTTCCCTGTGATGGCGATATTCTTCCGTGTGTTGTCGATAATCTTCTCTGTGATGCCGATAGTCTTTCCTTTGATGTCGATAGTCTTCCCCGTGATGTCGATAGTTTTACCTGTGATATTGGGGTATCGATAATCTTAATCGTGATGCCGATAATCTTCCCTGTAATATCGTCAGTCTTCCCTGTGATGCCGATAGTCTTCCGTGTGTTATCGATAGTTTTACCTCTGATATTTGGGTATCGATAATCTTACTTGTGATGCCGATAATCTTCCCTGTGATGCCGATAGTCTTCCGTGTGTTGTCGATATTCTTCTCTGTGATGTCGATAGTTTTACCTGTGATATTTGGGTATCGATAATCTTACTTGTGATGCCGATAATCTTCTCTGTCGACAGTCTTCCCTGTGATGTCGATAGTCTTCCCTGTGATGTCGATAGTTTTACCTGTGATATTTGGGTATCGATAATCTTACTTGTGATGCCGATAATCTTCCCTGTGATGCCGATAGTCTTCCGTGTGTTGTCGATATTCTTCTCTGTGATGTCGATAGTTTTACCTGTGATATTTGGGTATCGATAATCTTCCCTGTGATGCCGATAGTCTTCCGTGTGTTGTCGATAATCTTTTCTGTGATGCCCATATTCTTTCCTATGTTGTCGATAGTCTACCCTGTGATGCTTGAGTATCGATAATCTTACCTGTGACGTCATCTTCCCTGCGATGTCGATAGTCTGACCCGTGATATTTGGGTATCGATAATCTTCCCTGTAATGCCGGCAAGTCTTCCCTCTGATGTTGATGAATTCACCTGATATGTTTGATATCGATAATCTTCCAGGTGATGCCGATAGTCTTCAGTGACTTACATGTGATGTCGATAATTTTTCCTCTGATGTCGATAGTCTTACACGTGTTGTTTGATTATTGATAGTCTTCGCTGTGGTGTGATGTCGATATTCTTACCCGTGAGGTTTGGGTGTCGATAATCTTCCCTCTGATTCTGATAATCTTCGCTGTGATGTCGATAGTCTTACACGTGTCTTCGCTGTGATGTCGATAGTCTTACACGTGTCTTCGCTGTGATGTCGATAGTCTTACACGTGTCTTCGCTGTGATGTCGATAGTCTTACACGTGTCTTCGCTGTGATGTCGATAGTCTTACACGTGCCTTCGCTGTGATGTCGATAGTCTTACACGTATCTTCGCTGTGATGTCGATAGTCTCACACGTGTCTTTGCTGTGATGTCGATAGTCTTACACGTGTCTTCGCTGTGATGTCGATATTCTTACCCGTTAGGGTTGGGTATCGCTAATCTTCCCTGTGATGCCAACAATTTCTCCTGTGATGCCAATAATTTACTCTGTGATGCTTGGTTATCGATAATCGTCCCTGTGATGTCGATAGTCTTATCCGTGATATTTGGGTATCGATAATCTTCCCTGTGATGCCGAAAGTTTTCCCTTTGATGCTGATAGTCTTCCCTGTGATGGCTGGTTATCGATATTCTT
>JAVTVY010007781.1:0-43292 GCA_036873755.1 Hanleya hanleyi
TAATGTCTTGTCGGCATCATTGAAAACTGTTGACCGCTTCTCTCTTGCAGGAAACTAGCCTATGTTTATGTATACTATGATTGTCCTTTTGAATTTGGTGCTAATACTGTTATATGGAATAGGTCTTTGGATTATAGACGCGGATATTCTTTAATGGACGACGGCTGAATTATGAATGACGGACTAGACGCTTGTAATTCAGTATTTTATGTTGGTGAATTTTGGTAACATCCATTTTCTTATAGACTGGACCTTCCCGATCAATATATTTGTTGGTCCGAAGGTTTCTTTCTCGAGTTAAGTAGTTTGAGTTAACCCTTTCTGGCCTGGGTGATAGAAGGTTCGGAAATTTAGTGCGCTTTTGAACATTCACGGTATCACCAGAATGATTCAAAATCGACAGCGAAGACTTTCCGTACTTCTGGAATATTATATTTGGCTAATTTTGAGGAATCTCCCATCAAGGCTACTATCTTTCGCTTATTTTAAATCTGTTTGCATATTTCTCAGCTGAAGATATGTTTTAAATCAAAATGGCGGATAGGTGGGGTAATCTGAAAATCACATTTTTTATGTTGCTCGTGTAGTTCAAGGCATTATTCTGATCTCACTGCGCAAATTTATCAAAACCGAGGGATCCCTATGCATAGCCTAATATTTTATTCCCATTTTGCATCTATTTACATATGCCAGAAATCAAGATTTGATGGTCAAATTTAAAATGGCGGCCATATTGGGTCATCAGAAAATCACACTTTCGGCCGTTGCCCGTATAGTTCAAGGCATTATTCTTAGCTCATTATGCAAATTTGTCAAAACCGAGGGATCTCTAAGCATAGCCCAACATTCTATTCCCATTTTGTATCTATTTACATATCCCAAAGACCAAGATTTGATGATCAAATTCAAAATGGCGGCTACATGAGAAATCTGAAAATCACACTTTTGGCCGTAGCTCGTATAGTTTAAGGTATTATTCTCAGCTCATTATTCAAATTTATCAAAACTGTGGGATCTCCAAGCATAGCCCAACAACCTATACTCTTTTTGAATCCACTTACGTATCCCTAAGATCAAGATTTGATGATCGAATTCAAAATGGTGGCCATATGGGGTCATCTGAATACGATGTTTTTTCATGTTGCTCGTTTACTTCAAGGCATTATTCTTCGCTTACTATGCAAATTCATCAAAAGAGAGGAATCTCTTAGCATAGCCTAACAACGTACGGTCATTTTGAACCTATTTGCATATCTCCAAGATCAAAATACGATGTTCAAATTCAATATGGCAGCTGTGTGGGGTTATCTGAATCTCCTGCTTTTCCATGTTGCATGCGTATATGAAGGCATTGTTCTTAGTTGACTGTGCAAATTTATCAAAACCGAAGGGTCCCACATCATAGCCAGATACATTTTGTCCATTTTTAATCTATTTGTTTAGTCGTCAGATTAAAAATGATAGTTAAAACGGCGACTATAAAGAGTCATCCCGAAATTTTTCATATCACTGTTAGAATATTTTTATTCTAGGTACAAACTTGTTTAAATTGAGCAGAATAACGCCATAGCTTATTACATTATGCCTATTTTTATTCTGTTGGCATAATCTTCAGCTGAGAATACAATTATTAAATTCAAAATGGTGACCATGTGGGTTCATCTGAGACTCATACTCTCATTTTGCTCTTATAATTCAATGTAATGTGATTACATGGAGCTGAAAGTAGCAATTTCTCAAAGCCAAGCCCCTTCACAAAGCCGATCGATCTGACTATGTATGGGCTTAGTTTGGCTCTATTCGTACAGTCATCAGCTAGAAAAAGAATCATCGACAGACCATATAATGGCTACGCAATGGTTATTATGCCTATCTTAAACCCTACACCACATACAACTAATTCCGTCTGTCTACCCATTCGTAACAATTAGTATTGTAGATATTAATTTATAACCGTTTTGTACCCATTTTTGACCTCATTTACCAAAAAGCTACCCTAAAATGATCTTAATTTGAATAATTAACGTGTTATCTATGACTAATATAATGACGATGTAATGTGATTACATGGAGCTGAAAGTAGCAATTTCTCAAAGCCAAGCCCCTTCACAAAACCGATCGATCTGACTATTTATGGGCTTAATTTGGCTCCATTCGTACGGTCATCAGCTAGAAAAACAATCATCGACAGACGATATAATGGCTACACAATGGTTATTATGCCTATCTTAAACCCTACACCACATACAACTAATTCCGTCTGTCTACCCATTCGTAACAATTAGTATTGTAGATATTAATTTATAACCGTTTTGTACCCATTTTTGACCTCATTTACCAAAAAGTTACCCTAAAATGATCTTAATTTGAATAATTAACGTGTTATCTATGACTAATATAAAACTTACACTACATACTACTGATTCAATTTAAATACTCATTCGTAACAATTAGTACTGTGACTATAATTTTTACTGATTTTACCCAAATATGACCCTAAAATGACCTTAATTCTAATAATTAACGTGTTGTCGATGACTACATCGAACCCCACACTACATTCAACTGATTCATGTGGAATACCCAATCGTAACAATTAGAACTGTGCATATAACCGATTTTCATAAAGTGTTGACCTTATTTGCCCCAAAAGTGACCTAAAATGACCTCAGTTCTTATAATAAACGTGTTATCTATGACTACCTGACATTCTAATAAACGTGTTATCTATGACTACCTGACATTCTACTTACAACTAAATTCAGCTTGGATACTCATTGGTAACAAACAATGTGGTGGATGTTAATTTATAACCGATTTTTACCCTTATTTGACCCAAAGAGTGACCCCAAAATGACCAAAATCAGGGTGGTATCTCTGCCTTGATCTCTACCACTCAAAGAACTAATTTAGCATGGGTACCCACTTGTAACAAAAAATGCCATCGAAAGTTTTTAGAGGCGTTTTTGAGGTCTTTGGCCGGAATGTAGAACGTCACGGTTTTGAATACTCGTGCACTTACCTGGCGCACGATGTCTTATTTTCGGCCCGCTTCGGCCATGGCTGTGGCCGATTGAACAGCAGACATTTCAGATTTCCATGGAGAGATTCACCATAACAATCACAGCGTTGTTTACATTCAGGTAATTCTAAATCACTTGACAATCCTTGTGGATAAAAACAAATACACGTTAGCGAAATGAACGACTGATGACCGCACGTCTTTTTCGTTTCTGATGCGAGAAATTCCTACTCAGACTAGCTGCTATAAACTGGGTGCATAAAATGATGCAGTCTCCCTGTTCTGTTGATAAACGTGTCTCTTTTGCCTCTTCAAAATAACACGAAGTTTTGGATGAAAATAGTGAAATTCAGAACATGAAAAGAATACGCTTGAAAGTGGACAGGGTGTGGCTAATGAAGGCTAATCTTCGCAAATGTTCTCCGAACTTCGGGGTCATATTCAATGTATGAGACGCCTATGTCGCAATTCGAACGATGTTATTAGCACGCGCAATACAACATGAAGCTTCGAGTGAAATGGAAGCGGTCATGCAAAAGGTTTTACGGATGCTCGGAATACAATATGCCATCCATGCCATCAATTATATATAATTTAATAGCAATCTTATTGAAAAAAGATTGATATTATGATGAAATTCCCTAATCCACTATGAACCTGAAGAAGCTAACTGTTTTTAGCAGTTACAATTTTCCTGGGTTATTCTTTTGGATGAAATAACTAAATTGTCCTTGGATACCGAATATCCATTTAGGATGAAATTGATGATAGATAGTCAATAATGTTAGTAACATATTTCCCTACAGATCTCAAGTTCTCTGGCAATTGATTGTGCAACTGTGTCTGTATAATATGTCTTTATACATGTATATTATGCTTCAATATATTTCCTGTCATGCTATTTCATGCACGGCCTTCAAACAAAATGACCACAAAATCACTATTGAATATAAGCGTCAGATCCGACCTTTAGTAGCCAGAGAGAGAGAGAGAGAGAGAGAGAGAGAGAGAATTAAGGTTTAACGCGGTTTAACGTTGCGTTCAGCAATATTTCAGCTATATAGCGACGATCAAACAAAATTCTAAGTACTCAAGGCAATAACTTAGTAATCCAACACATTAAAACATACACACATTAAAACTTATGCAACAAACCGATTTCTCTCAAACAACCCAAGACGAAGTCTTCCTGCAATCGACTAAAATGATCTTCCAAAGTAGTCGCTCGATAAAAAGAATCTCCTACAATCTTAAAATCTATGCAGTCGATAAGAATATGTTTCACTGTGAGATCTTTGTGGCATGGAATACACCTTGGGACTGGCTCTTGTTTTAGTAAATATTCGTGAGTTAATTCTACATCGCTTTAGTAACCAGTGTCGTCAGGCATTACGAATCCACTAACACTGTTTTTAGCACGTAATTCCACGTCTGTATCAAAGAAAACGAACTGAAAATTGAGAAAAGCTGACATCACCCTACCCTGTGCACAATATCAAGAGTAATCATAATCATCTCTGTAACAGGCCGGGCGAATTCCTTCACGCGCGCACCTAAGTTACTCGCTCATTCCCGTGTTCTCGGGGCCAATTCCGTGTGCAAGGGTCAGAAGTGTTGGCGCTCGCCCCATTCAATCTTAGCTTCATTGAAATATTCCTGCCCGGGTACAAGGCTTCATGCGCTTGAACTAATTTTTACAAATTTCCGGGTCTTTCTGGGTCCGCTTGGCCTGATTGTTGTCGACGGAAATAGCCGGAGACTTCGTACCAAATTGGTACCTTATAAACCATCTCAGCTTACACAGAAGCGATACTGCGTCACTTCAACGCCATATTACACGGAGAGCGATGTTCGTCATGACTCGGCGGACAGGTAGAAATATATTCGTGGGAGAACTGACGCGAGTCCAAGAGAGAGTGAGAATTAAGTTTTAAAGTCACGTTCAGCAATATTTCAGTATTCAAGTTAATAATAATAGTAATCCAACACATTAAAACATATACACATTACAACTTATGCAACAAACCGATTTCTTTCAAATAACCTAAGATACAGTCATTCTTCAATTGACCAAAAAGATCCTCCAAAATAGCTGTTCGATATAAAGAATCTATACAGTCGATAAGAATATGTTTCACTGTGAGGTCTTCGTGGCATGAAATACACATTGGGACTGGCTCTTTTTTTAGTAAAGGTTCTTGAGTTAATCGTGTATGCCCGATCCTACATCGCCTGATCATAGCTTATCGAAACGTTTCTGGCTGTTCAGATGAGTATAGCCTACAGTTTTATTAACTCCTGAAGTTTGTTATTATTCACAACATCCCGTAAAGATTGAAACAGCTTTCTCACATAAGTACAGGTAGAGGGTCTGAAATCGCTATATGGAAATCCAGCAGGATCAACCTCATTATCCAGGACTGCCTTAGCCATTCTATCAGCATCAGTATTGATGCCTTTGATGCCAACGTGACTAGGCAACCAATAAAACACAATATAAATCTGTTAATCAGTGAACTTTGTTCGCGACCGTGGAACACTTCACCATTGAAAGAATGGGGCAGTTTTTCTGGTGCATGCAAACGGAAATCAAAATGGCTGAACAAGGACCTGTGGTGCGCGCGGGGAAGATTTCGCTAGGGCTGTGTAAGAAGAGTTGTAAGAAATATGTGATTGCTGAGTCACAGTACTTGTGTGGAATATATGAGAGATATGGAGTGCTACAGATGGACGTAAGGACGAACAGGTTTTCCAGTCTTGAGAAAGAATGAGACAGTAACCATAACTCAGGAAAATGATTCATCCTCAGTAATTCCCGAAACCGAACATTCGATGACTAGGCCATTGCACACATTAATCAGGAAAAATATCTATTTGAATGATCACAAACGTTTAAATCCCCAACAGTCACGTCCCCTGTTTTCACCTGGAAGTGATCCTTACAGGATATTTTGGATGCGGTTTCAGTCTAGTGGCTGACTACTTTTGCGGGAAAAAACGTGTTACAAAGAGAAGACAACTTATTGGAAGGAACGAATTTCAGAAACATACAGTACCTTGACTCAAAATGATTTAGCCTGGATAAAATATCGACTACAGACGGAAGCACGGACATATGGCTTTCACAGTCTTTACGATCCACGTTAGCTATGTGGAGCAAACGTGCGTAGGGACGATGGCGGACTGCGAAATGAACATGAATCTTCTTTCCACAAGGTTCAGCTTTGAACACAATCCAAAATCTGGAACCAGAAATATCTTGCGAAAAACAATACGACAGACAAACCTGTGGACTGCGCAAACAAATTTCGAAGACGAAAAAAAAAATCCCACACAAAAAAAACCCCAAAACACCCCAGGAAGAAACAAGAAAAGGAAATAGCAGGATATTATCGCCGTGGTCCATGTATGCAGGTTTATTCTATTTCTTTTTACCTGCCGTACGCAGGTCTACGGGAGGCTCGCGTTGTTGTTCTTGTTGTTCTTCTTCTTCTTGTGACTTTTTGAAATACGCATGCGCTAAGAGAGTGAGATCTCTGCCACACTTTTCTTTTCAACCTTCGATCTCACATGACAACCCTGCCTTCTTGCACGTTGGAATTCATTTGCAACTATATTCGGTGAAATGAATTATTGCTTCGTTGATTTCCCTTCAGACATCAATTCTCTTACGTCAACACATAGAAAACTTCAGTCGCTTAAAAGCTGTCGATCGACACATCAGTCTTTGTCTTCAGATATTACCATTTTCGCTGAACAGTAAATGCATGTACACGTATATACACTTTAAGATCCTTGAATTGCTTATATACCAAGGAATATGAGCCGCAACAGTGTCAGTGGCTCGGCTAATTTGCATACAGTCATAGGCGACGGTCTTAGTAAGTAGAAAAATGAGTTCGTTACAGAACACATAGTAATCATTTTATTTACCCAATCTAGATAATTCACAAATTGGTGAAGAAGTGGACAAACAACGCATTGTCATTATAATTAACACTGAATAATACTCAGTATCAAATTATAGATCATGCATCATAAAAACAAACGCAACAATTACGTTTCAGAAGTTAGGGACAACCTCACCAACTTTCGCCGAATAAAGATGTTAACTTATAGAAATGACAATTTGGTATCATGTTTAACTTTACACACCCCCCGCCCCCCAAGCAATTCGCATATATGGAAATATGTTTTGAAAGGAAGAATAATTTAACCCTCTGTGGGAATCGAAACAATGACCCTCCAATCCCTGGAGTTGAACTTACTCCCTTAGCAAAACCGATTCATTGATAATACTCAAAACTGACTTCATGCGCAACTGGTGTTATAATACAGAAATCACTATTTTGTATTTGATGAGTTACACAACCCTCTGGGCGAACAATATATCATAGTTGTGCAGTTTTTATTGTGCACTTTCGGTTACAAGCATGAAATTTGGCACATATATATAGCTATTTTGAATGATCCTCTTTCGGAACACAGCCTCTCTATCCTCATTCTCGCAAGCCAGAGCCTTGCTTCGATGGTATTGATGTACCCGTCCTCTTCAGCACTCAGAATCCCTTTAGATTTACTCCCATAAATTCAATACTTATGTGTATCAGCAGATAATGGGCAGAAACATATTGGATTTGGCATCATTTTCCCAAGTCAGAGCCCATTTCTGCTGAAATTTACTGGTTCTACATTTCACAATTTACGTTACTTTGTCAATCAGTTTTACGAATGGAATTACGTCATATATTAGCAGATACTGACCATAAAAGCGATCTATTTGATCTCGTTGTCAAAAGCTAGGGCCTTGATTTCCTGGAGGGGTTTTTGATTTTGATTTTGATACTTTTATATTGACTTTAACTTGACAGCCATTTTCGTTGATGCAATAATTTGATGTGCCAAAAGATAGTAACGAGAATTCGACATCATTCTCTCACACACAGACCTTGTTTGGTGAACTAGCCCTGACATTTCGCACTTAAATCACCTTCGGAATGACTTAGTGACAAACATATTCGCAAATTGAGTATAGGGAGATATCCATGGATACTGACTAGAAATGTTTCTTATTTGCAGAATTTGATTTTTAATAAAAAGAAATTCATAAAATTAGCAACCTTCGAAAAGGCTTGGCCGAACATGTCAGATGAGATGATACTTCCTAAGAATTAAACAGTTAATCATTTATATAGAAGGAGGAAACCATGTCTTGGTATTGACTTGCTGCATGGAAAAGAGTGTCAAGGTATTCAGTTTGCAGATGATAACACACGTAAATGCAGAAACTTAATTAATTACTGTAATCGAATATCAAGACTGTCACAGATCTCAGTTTGAAAAGTGAAAAGTGTCATTATGACAGTTCGATAAAGCCTCCAACCCCATTCCATAGTTTTTCAAATCAAAGAGATAGACCTGATATTTAAATTCATTAAAAATTAACTTTGAAGGAAATATAAATTTTCCATTTTGCTTGGCAAAGTAAGCGAGAAGGGAGACTGAAGCGTGTAGATTTTCGCGCTATGATTAAATCCTTCAAATTTATTTGGATTTCTAAATATTTGAAAACCTTTTTGATTTGCAACAATCAACGGCTGAACCGAATGTTTTGAAACTTGGCATACATGATACTTGTACCAAGACATTGCCAACGCGATCATTGCGACAATTGTGTCAATTCTGTGTAGACGACACGGATCAAAACTGTTGGATTTTGAACGGAGAAAGTGAATAGATATATATGGTATCAGACCTATTACGTAATTCCTACAATTGTGGGTTAGAAGTTGAAAATGACTTCCCTTGGCATGAAAACACCGGCAGATGGCGCTTTTGTTCTACAATTACCACTACCTCCGCTGATATGCCTTTCACTGTATTATTGCCACTGCCGCAGGTTTTGACTACAATGTAGTCATTTCTCACTTGTTATAACTTCATTCGACTGATGGAAATGAAACATCGAAAATATGGTAGTCAAGAGTAATACATGTAAATGTGACTATCTACAGATGAATCCGCATTCAACTATTGACCGAGCTCATTGTAGCCTAACTTTGATGAATGCATCATGCCTGTCACTCAGATCAGCCGATTAGAGCTCAACTTTACTTAACTTCGAAGACCTGACGAGACACCGTGCGAACGTTTTATGCCAACATGGTTTTGTTTTAAAACACCTCCCCGTTCGAACCTTGCTTCGAATTTGAAACTATTTTAAGATATTTTTTTAGGAGATTGTTAGATTTCGGCCTCCTTATAGTGAGGTGGCTTAGCAAAAAGATCGTGACACGCTGGACCAAAGCACCAAACTTGGCACATCCATTACTTGAGGCATGCAGAACAATATCAGAAGGGGTGCCCATCACTTTGGATCATGTGACGCCCTCTGGCCCCCAAAAGGGCATTTAACCCTATCTGGCATGGGCTTTTTGGGACCTGTCGTGGCCTGGGGGCATTCTCTTATCCCTTGAGCTAGGAGGCTGAAACTTACCACGCTATACCCCTGGGTCAAGCTCTACCAGAAAATGTAAAAAAAATCCAACATGGCCTCTCTGATGACGTCACAGTGACGTCATTTTTCAAAAACCGCATTTTTGGTCGATTTTGCGGTCAGATTTTCCGAATTTTTTATTTATGCAATTTCTCCGCAAAAACTGCATGATAAATTAGTAAATATTAATGTGATGTGAAATCAAATAGTTTTCGCCCACTTTTCATCGCGGAAAAGCAGAAATTTTAAAGGAATATGACAAAAACATCAATTTTCTGGTACCCCACGTGGCCGCCATCTTGAATTTACCCATGATCCTCTGCTCGGGGGTTATGCAAATGGGCTTAAAATGACCACAATATGATAAACTATAAAGTCACGGGGTTTCGGCTCTCTGTTTTTTGTCGTTCCGGAGATAGCGCAGACAGTTTGATAAGGGGGGGGGGGCATAATGTCCCCCCCCTCCAGGCCAGGTAGGGTTAAGGGGAAATATTACCAATTAAAAAATAGATAGCTTACCAATATCTTCATTATTTTCATTATCCTTGAGGCTAGGAAGCTAAAACTCGCCACATTATATCTAGGGTTCCAGTGCTACCAGAAAATGTAACAAAATTCAAGATGGTCTCTATGATGATGTCACGGTGACCTCATATTATAAAAATAAGCCATTTTGTCTGATTTTCGGATAGATTTTTCAAACTTTTTACTTGTGCAATTTTCTTTGCCTAAATTACCTTGCGAGTTAGTAATTAATCATCGGGTGTGATATAAGATATTATTGGGTAAAATTTTGAAGAAAATACTCCAAAAACAAAATTTTCAAGGTACACTACCGTTTCGTCAAATCTGAATTTACCCATGATGCTTTTTTCCGAGAATAAAAAGCCCCTAATTTGATTTTTTATAAAGGCACAAAGTGCTAGCTTTAAAAAATTGCGAGCCCCAAAGAAAAGTTCATTGGGAAAGGGGGGGGGGAGAGGGGGAGCTGGATCTGAATCCACCAATAACAATTGAACACAGGATCCTCCCCTTTCAGTATCATTTTTCTTACAGTGTACATGCATAACCGGCATATAATTAGAGTTATGCACGGGTGCTGAACCATGCACATATATATGTAATGGCACCCAGTGGAATATATTAGATGTAGTTTTAGACACCACCGCCCCCCCCACCAATCTGCCTCTGAACCTGAAATCGACCTAATCACTCCCAAACCGGTCAGTGGTGACAAAGGCCCATGAACATTCGACCAAAACTGTGGCCATTCAATATAGACCAGTGGTATAACATGTAAATTGTATGTTGCATGTTCCCGGTCCCCATTGCTTGATAACTGCCCTTTTGATTTTTTCTTGGTTTTAGAGTCCCTTCTCTGACCATATAGCTCTTTTAGCTATCCCGACGTAATTTCACGGCCTTCCAGAAAAAATCAGCTATTCATCTCTCAAACTTGAAAGTAGAAAGATTGAAATTGGAGCGATAAGCAAGAGGTGGGAGAAATTGACGACGTCTGGCGACTAAAAAGCAACCCCATGACTCAACAGGAAAGCTTCCCTCAGCACCAAACATGCAGTCCCGAGAATACGGTGGATTCTCGGACGTAGCCTTAGTATCTCAACCGCGCATTTATTGTAGCGGTTCATGTGGAGATTATGAAATATCCACACGGCGGAATTAGATACGCTAGCTCGAGTGCTGTGATGACAGATCAGATCAAACAAATAACTCATCGAATGTTAATGGGTAAGCATTGAGGACGTCTGTTGGAGTAAACGCTTCAACATGGGGTAAACCTGGTAAATGCAAGAATAACCCAGAAAAACTAACCTGGCCAGCCTTGAGCATGTCCAGCTTTTTTCCCCCATTTTACGAGATGGAAAGCTGAATCCTCAAGTTTTACATGAAAATAGGGGCGATTGTTTCCTTTTACACAGGCGATTATGTAAACCTAATTGGTTTAGGTGGTTTCAGCCACCCCACTTCATTCTAAGATAATTTGTCCCTGGTGATCCAAAATGAATAAACGTTGAGAGCTGTAACTTAGCGCAGTTATAGCTTATGATATTGAAGTTATTTTGAGCCTGTAGCATAATACTCGGAGCAGAGCATCATTAGGAAATTGAAAATGGATGATATTAGGGTGTAACTGGAAAGTTCTGTTTTCCTCGTATTCCTTCAATATTAAGCCTACCTGGCCTGCCCCCCCCTCCCCCCACCACCAAATATTCTGCCCTATCTCCGGAACGACAAAAACTGGAGAACTGAAACTCCGGGCCTTTATCGTTTATCATACTGGGGTCCTTTTGAGCCTATTTACATGACCCCCCGAGCAGAGGATCATGGGTAAATTCAAGATGGCGGCCACGTGGGGTACCAGAAAATTGAGTTTTTTGTCATATTTCTTCAAAATTTCTGCTTTTCCTCGATGAAAAGTGGACAAAAACTATTTTATTTCACATCACATTAATATTTACTAATTTATCATGCAGTTGTTGCGGAGAAATTGCATAAATAAAAAAAAAATCGAAAAATATGACCGAAAAATCGTCAGGAAAATGGCTTATTCTTGGAAAATGTTGTCATCATGGCTGCCATCTTGGATTTTGTGACATTTTCTGGTAGGGCTTGAACCAGTGATACGGTGTGGCAAGTTTCAGCTTCCCAGCCTTAAGGATAATAAAAATAACGAAGCTGTTGGGAGGCTAACTATTCTTTGAATAGCAATATTGCCCCTCAGATGCCAGAGGGCATCACAGAGCCCAGAGCAACGGGCACCCCTTCTGATATTGTTCTATATGTCTCAAGTGATGGGTGTGCCAAGTTTGGTGCTTTGGTCCAGCGTGTCACGAGTCACGGTGGCCCTAAGCCACCTCACTATTAATTATATAGCTCGATTGATGCAAAAAAGAAGAAGCAAAAGCTGTGTATTTTCGCCAATAAAGATCGTCACATTCACTGGAAGTTTACCTAGGTTAATACCTTGTTTTGAAATTTGGTTTTGCACCTCTTCTTGACTCGACCTTTCATTTGCACAAATTATTGAACTTGTTCATTTCTGGAAGAGTTTAGAGCGCCTCTTATTTTTCAATTTACATGTACTTTCGACAGTCGGAGCCTCTTTTTGAAATTGGGTTACGGAATACATGATGAAAACTACCATAAATTCTGCCCGAGCAGAAAAAAAGTATTTAAAGGTTGGACGCGAGTGATCCCGCCTACGTACAGCGTCAAAGTATTGGCTACAATCTCGAATGAGCTCCTCTGTGTCTCGGCTCTCAACGTATCTGCATGAAAATGCAAGTATCCATTTCCGGAGATTGGTTTCCGGTGAGTTTTCCGAACTGGAAACTTGAATCCTTCCCGTAATGTATTGCACGTATCGTGCAATCATGTATACGAAGACGTCACGCTGTGTTACATAAGCGACTGCTCGGTCTATTCCGTCGAAGTCATAGTACCTCGCGCATTAATGGTGTAAGATTTTTGCACCGCAGCGGTGTAAGCATTGATCCGCCGCACGTGAGGTACACCACATGCTACTGGATGTTTTTCCGCTCGCGTAGTTCTTGTAGTATTTCTCTCTTATCAGGAGATATCGCTATATAGCTGAAATATTGCTGAAGGCGACGTTAAACCTTAAATCTTTCTCTCTCTTATCAGGAGCTAAAATATATATCCAAATAAAATGATGTTCACCTAATTCTACTGCCAGAGGATATCTTCTAGTTTGAGGTTTTTCTCTTGGTTTTTCGTCTCAATTGATTTGACACTACATGGTAACGGAAGTCATACAGCTGACATGCGCTGTTGGGAGTTTCGGCTTGATACTGTGCTTTCAACATGGATGTCATTATGGATTCCTAGCAGTGCGGTTCGAGGTACTGTGTCCTACATCATATTACGAGACCGTGCCGTGTGACCATGTTAATGTCAGACGTAAGACACCAATGAATGTCAATATTGTCATGACTAGTTTTCATTGGAGCGATCTGCTGGTATATAAACCCCAAGTCATGCAAATGTCACCAGTGAGCATTATACGCATCATACTTATTTAGCCAAACAGAACTGGCACATAGCTGATTGAACGCAGATAGAACCATCGCACAGTTTCTAACTTCGTTAACAAAGTACAATCTAAGTGTTTGTATATACCCGCGGGATTCGAACTTTTTAATTTACATAGATGATACAGATGGATCAATACCTTCAAGTCATCGCAGAGTATGGATAATGTGTGTAGTGTCATGTTGTTGAACGATTATATCGCTCAGTCGTACTCATTTGTCACAAAGGTACTTAGCCAGATGATGGTCATAAATCATAGCGGAATCGGTCTGTGAACTTGTTATGTATTAAGATTATGAACGTGATATTGCCGCAAGCTTAAAGCTGATTCAAATAATTGCACGTTAATAGAATCTGTAGGAAGAAGACAAATATATCGGGGATCTGATTTGACACATCATTGTTTGGCGTTCAGGTTGGAAGTTTCGTTAACTCTACCTGAAGTTTGAGTGGGTTTTTGAATATGGGAATTCTTGTCATGATCGATGAAATATGCTGATCCCTTTTTGGATGCATTTATATATTTTAGCCAACATCGAATTCCAAAGCATGAGGGGTAATGTTGAATGCGACGTTAAATCCTACTCACTCTCTCACAAGCATGCTGTGAGGAGCCTTTCGAATTTCAAACTCAATCATAGCTGTTTTATAGGATACTGCTGCATTTATTATACAGGAACAGAGAGCATGGAGAATAGAATAGCGTAGAGGCAAAATTTCAGAAACAGGATGAAAAAGATGTCATATATCCTTCTTTGCAATCGTAGCGGCCGATTCATGGCCTAGTAATCCAGCTGGAGTTCCATTCATTTGATTGGTAGGATCATTTAAATATTTAATTGTTTGCTTAAAAAGTCGAATGATTTCCCCACAAACTGAGGAAACGGATATATTTAAACCTGCTAATTGTGCATATCTGCGAATGTCGACTCCAATACCGAGCCATGTCTTCTGAGGTCCGGCATTCAACTATTAGTTTTCTTAATCAATATCCAAAGACGTTAGCCAGGAGGTGTCTGAGATACATCATTCTGTAGATGACGACTACAACGAATATCATATGGATTAAGAATACTGATCAGCGATACGGATTTGATATTTTTGGAACATCATAATGTCTTGCCGACATCATTGAGAACTGTTGACCGCTTCTTTCTTGCAAAGAACTAGCCTATATGTATGTATACTATGATTGTCTTTTTGAATTTGGTGCTAATGTTATATGGAAAAGGTATTTGGATTATGAACGCGGATATTCTTTAATGGACGACTGCTGAATTATGAATGACGGACCAGACGCGTGTAATCATGCACTTTCAAGTTTACAGTGTTCTTGACACTGTCAGTCTGTCCCAAGCTCAATATTTCCAATGTTATCTGCTTTTCAAGTAAAAATAGAAGTATGAGACCTTCCACACACATATTTACTCTGTTTCCCCCATCTACGCTCGCCCAGTGAACTCGTCTTCCTTGTTCCGAAACGGAAACAAAATAGTGACCTGATTTTTCTTGATGATTTGGTAGCTTATCGTATTGGGGTGATTTTGAGTTGATTTTGCATAACCCCTAGCAGAGGATTATTGGTGAATTCAAAACGAAGACCATGTGAGATTACGAGAAAACTGGGTTTTTTTGCACATAAATGGAGGTGAAACTATTTTATTTCACATCAGATGATTATATAGAGATTTATCTTACGGGAAATAAAAGGGTGAAAATTGCATCAATGAACAATTCGAAAAATCTGCCCAAAAATGCCTCGCATGTCACAATATACCACTTGAATACCATTATAGCTACATGTAGGTTATTATAGCGGTGGATACATTTTACCTGGGGTAAAAGTCGTTCTATCACTTTGTGTATCGGTATTGGACATTCCTTAATTGAAAGCTTTCGTTTACGAACACATACCTCCAGAGATAATGTCCGACATGAGTTAGAAATCGCTTCGAATTTCATATGGCTCATGTGGACCGACCATGATAAAATCATCAACATAATCGGCTCCATATTAACATTTGTATCCTGCTTTGTGGATAGCAAACTTTCATATCTCAGGTATATACAAAGTGCACGCGTTATAATAAGCGTGCTCACTTTAATATACTGTGCACTTACATGAGTGGCAACTTATCGAAGCATCAATATCGACCGAACACCGCTCAGTAAAAACGCATCTGTCTGGTTAACGTTGTTTATCTGTGGTTTATGGAGAGTACCATACTGCTATCCATTAGTTGCAAAATTACTGAGGCACAACATGGTCATAAATCAATGAGCAATAACATGCAACCCTTTATGTGCGAGAAATCATCAGGGCGACGACTGCCCTGAGGTAATATGTGAATTAACTCCAGATGGGGAGAATCGGTGGATATATTGATATTTAATGGGTGCTGGTGTAGGCTTGCGTGATATTTGTTTTGACCAAATCCTGCGGGATTTTGTACTGAACTGAGGTATATGATCATTAGCAGTGTACGTAAATCTTTGAATAGAAGCTTCTGATTTTGTAGTTTTGTCACTCAACATAACGTGAATACGATTTTCCTACAATCTTGGAGGATATTGACGGAATCTATTCTGTAAAAACTGCCAACTCGCTTTACCCAATTTCCAGCATGATGAAAATACTTGACTGAAAGAATTTTGAGAAGGGATAATTTTTAATTTCCATCAAACGACTTTGGTGAGTTCGACAATCAGGAGATAGTTGTTGTCCATGAATAGTGCCCGCGTTCAAAATCGTAGTCCTGATTGCGGTAAAAATGAGGTAAAAGAAATATTAGCGCCAAACTGCCAGGCGCAAACTATGAAGATCTCGTATTACACGATGCACATCAGGCCTCGAACTCTGAATTGAACGGAAATAGACACAAGATAGGAAACGCCAAAGATCATGCGCACTTCGGTCAGTGTATGGTAGCACAGTCTTTGTCTTTATGAATCGATGTCCTTCAGGAGTTCAAAAGAACTGTAGGTTATACTCATCTGAGCAGCCAGAAACGTTTCGATCAAGCCATGATCAGGCGATGTAGAATCGGCCATACACGATTAACTCACGAACATTTACTAAAAAAGAGCCAGTCCCAAGGTGTGTTCCATGTCATGATGATCTCACGGTGAAACATATTCTTATCGAATGCATAGATTTTAAGATTGTAAGAGATGCTTTTTATCGAGCGACTACTTTGGAAGATCTTTTTAGTCCGGTGAGAGAGAATTGCATCTTGGGTTATTTGAGAGAAATCGGTTTGTTACGTAAGTTTTAATGCGTGTATGTTTTAATGCGTTGGATTACTAAGTTAGTGACTTGAGTACTTAGAATTTTGTTTGATCGTCGCTATATAGCTGAACTATTGCTGAACGCGACATTAAACCTTAATTCTCTCTCTCTCTCTCCAGAAATTAGAGACGTTGAAAAAACAACAACTGAAAGTCTCATTTGCATCAGTCCTGATTTACTGATCTAATTTTATTAGGCGTCCAAATTAAAGCCGAAGCTCCATACTACTTTAAAGTAATTCTTAACCATACAAAAAATGGGGGTCATTATGTCCCCCTCCAAACTTTCAACCACATCTTTGTCATATTTAGGTCATTTTGAGACTAATTTTATAACCCCAGGAGCAGAGGATCATTGGCAGAAATTTCAAGCTTGTAGCAATGCAGGGTACCAGAAGGGTGATGTTTTCTTCGTTTTTTTCAAATTTCCTGCTTTTCTGCGAAGAAAAGAGAAGAAAAATATTTCATTTCATATCACTTTTTTTCAAAGTGATTCATCAAAGCGGCCATCTTGGCTTTGTTTTGACATTTGATGGTAGAGCTCGACGCAAGGTATCTCTTGGTAAGGTGCAACCTCCTATCTCCTCCAGAGGAAAGAAAACTATTCTCTGTCTGGATAGGTCCCAAAAAGCCCAGACCATGTAGGGTTAATGAACGTACATGTGATATAGCTCCTGATCGAATGACAAATTCGTGAAATAGATCATTCGGTCTATATCGTTGATTATGATGTGAACACACCTTTTATTTATCTCGGGAAAGACATGAACAGCTTCGCATGTCTACGGTTTCGTATGGCGCTTTTTTCATGGCGCATATGAATATCAGCATCAGCTTTGTCAGTGGACTAATTATATTAGAGATCAATCAATAAAACCAAAGGTTCGGTTCATTGTGTATGTCTACTTGACATGCTTAAATTGCGTGAAATTAAATATAGTTGCTGAGAATACATCGAGTCTAGTAATAAAATCAGATCGAACGTTAGCCAGCCAGGTGGAACGAGATTTATACTAGATTACATCATGCCTTGTTTCACCTTCGGCGTGCTAATGGGTATCACTTTGAAGTTACTCCGAACAAACTTGACCCGTTAGTATCGACTACGTCTATCAAGCACGATAAAGTATTATGTTGTCAACAATCTGCAGTGGTTGGTCAATAAATATATCGTCTACATGTATATTATCTCTACACAGATCTCTGTGTCGAAACGTTTCTGATTGGTCTCGTAATGTGTTATGCAGCTATGATATTAACTCGGTTTACTTGCAGATAAGCACACGTATTTTGCCTTTGACCACGGTGATTAGTACACCATTACTATTGTCCGGGTGGCCTATCGTGACTGCCGACAGCTTCACACATTCTCCCAGAAATCGCGTTCAACTGTATCTCTCTTCGAAACTGTTTGAACCAGTTGTTTCTAGTGCATGTGTACACGACAATACGAGTTGCATACGTGTTATAAGTTCAACTACACATCATGAGATGCATATGTTCTAGACTTGAACTTGCCAGCAAGTTTTATCCAATTATTGGCGTATTCCCATCTGGTATGTGAAAAGTTTATCCGTACACGATTCGTCCAGGTCTATGTGTCGCAAAAGCTTCTCAGTGCGAGGAATTCAAGAGGTGAACTGATTCATGACTCAAACGTCGTAGGCTTACATCACTCTACAATATAACTTCGCTTTCGAACACCGTCGCTCGCGATTGGCTGGTTTCTCGATCGTTCAGCTTTTCGATGTAAAGATTATGCGTTCGCGATATCGTGATTCACTATTCAAACCCGAGCCACCCAGTAGACTGAAAGCAGTAAAGATACAAGGTATCGGTAGAATACTACCAAGAACTTGGTTTATTGAACGCGATTGATCTGTTCAGAATTGTTTGAGATGCTGATACGATACACGCTCACTCTTATTTGTAAGATCGAACCACAGAATAATCTATCGAAAACCATGCTCTCGGTACTCTATTGCCCTCTCAGATAACACACATTTAGTCTCATTGATAATATAAAACACGGACTATCCCGACCTAGTACTGGCACATATATTCCTCTCTCTTGACGGTCCGGGTTAAATAACAAATCATTACCGTGATCGCAATGAAACCTTGCCCAAGTAGATGAAGTTTTCGTATGTTGGCGTCGTCTGAAGCTGTATTTTTTTTGCACAGAACCTAATCTGAAACGTGTCGTTCATTGCTGAAAAGAGCGTTTTCATGAAACACAACCCTGTATCGTTTAGGTTGAAGTTTGACTCATCTGTATCCTTCCAAATAATTTATCGACAACCTTTGTAAATACTTAATCTGTGTTTTTTAGACATTACCTCACCCTGATCGACACAGGTATTTTTATTGCATCACATTATTCTTGGGTGTGGGGATGAAGGTTACAAGATATCATGCCATTGTTATTTGTTTAACTAATGAAATATTAATTTAATTTGTTGAAAACACATTCAAGTTTCAAGTGCATCAACAACTACAACAGTAAAATATGACCGGACTTTAGACTTTTAGAGAACATTCCACATTTATCGCATTCAGGAGGATTTACTTAAATTTCCATGATCAAAACGGCATATGTGAACAGACTTTTCGCTTATTATGTTTGTCCCCTGGAAATGTGTATAGATGTGTCTTTTATTAGAACTGTTTAAGATAACTGCTTTCAATACACATGCAAGACAATACAAGCCGCATACATGTTGTACATGTATTATTACTCGAATGTGTTTAGGGTCATATACAAGCAGAAACTACCGGGGGATTTAAAACTCATGCTCGTGTCGTTTCCTGTTAGTATGTGGAGATGTGCAATAGGCATTCAGCCATACCTCTGCTTCCAACGGAGCCGCGGAGGTCCAAATCGGCAATAGTCGGGAAATTTCTGAGATATAACGAACAATGAATACAGCGTGTCTAAAACTGCCGAATAGCGGGCGTTATAGGCAATCTCTCAATTTAGCCGGTGTTCGGATCATTTGATGCTTTTATACATTTCTATAGTGAGTTTTTTTGGCAAATGAAATATTCATCCGGTGTTCTACAATCTGACACAAACGTCTTGTGTTTTCATGCATAACTCAAAATTTACAATGCGATATTTGATTTCTGTATCGGCAGTGAACCAACGGAGATGTGGAATGGTAAATTCCAACCAGTGTTCTTGAGATCATATTCAGAATAACATGATGGATCACGTCTGCCTTAAGAGTGCCGTGGTTCGCGACTTCATTCGTGATTCCGTCGTCGTGTACAAAATAATTTCCACGTTAATAATCGAAATATGTTTTCCTTATCCTGAATTCAAAATATGCGTGTCATGAAAAATAAATAAATAAATAAAACAAAAACACTCTCAAGATTGACCTCTTCAGTAAATGATATAAATTAAATGGTACAGGTAAGACATTTTACCTCCTCGCATCATTACGGTTATTAATTAGATTGACGATGCTGTGCATCGCTCATCATCCGTACCTAGCATACAAACATTAATTGCATATCGAAATTTGCATCACTGTATTCCATTTTTTTTTGGTGTCGCGTACGTCTTGCTGACATTTGTAGAATGTCACGGTTTTGAATACTCATGCTAACATCCGACGCATAACTTGATATGTGACACGCTTCAGCCGCGCTGTGAGCGAATAAACGCGATCCACGCCAGGTAACCAAGCGCCTAATTTGTTGTTTTTACTTTGTCCTATAAATAGAATGATTTTGGGTTGAACATAGGGGAAGCCAGAACATGAAAAGAGCACATGTCAAAACGTTCTGCAAATTTCATCGTCATATTCAATGTACGGCAAGCCTATATTGTAATGATTTTCCGCTTCAGCAGGCGCCTTCGAAAGTTGCTATTAGCTGACGCAATAAATACGACCTAGTTTCTTGTGAAATGGAAGCGGTCGTGCAACAACTTTTACTGATGCTATGAACACAACTTAGCATCCCTGTCATCAATTATATATAATTTAATAGCAATCTTATTGAGAAAGCATTAATATTATTACGGCATCCCATCGATCCATCATGGACATGATAAAGAGAACTGTTTTTAGCAGTTAGAATTTTCCTTGGTTATTCTCTCTGATGAAATAACTAAATTGTTCTTGGATGTCAAATATCCATTTAGGCAGAAATTGATGATAGATAGTCAATAATGTGAGTAGCTTATTTCCCTATAGATCTTATAGTTTGCTGGCAATTGGTTGAACAATTGTGACAGTATGTGTCTTCATATACTATGCTTCGATTCATTTCCATTCATAATATTTCATATACGGCCTTGAGAGTGTACGAGTTGTCACAGGGATACAGCTCACCAATTACCAATATACGAGTTGTCAGAGCGTTTCCATCATAGCTCTCTAGATTTGTATCTAATACCGCTTATGGCCGGTGCTAGGGGCCGTGTGGTCATGCCATCTAAGTTGCCACATGAACAGGTACAATAAAAGCGTACCTGAGATGCAACACATCACGAATCGTTAGATTCTTGGTATGTGCTTTAGAATAGGTTAACCAGAAGACTATACTGTTATGTCATGTGGCTCTGTCAGTATGTCGGCACCTCTTTCCATTTCCCTTATATGCGTTGTAATTCGCTCAAAAAAATAATAATGAATTAGTTAAAAGATTCTCTGTTGATTAAGGGAAGACACTATACGCGTCAGATCTGATATTCACTAGCAAGTTGTCCTTCATTAAGTAGGCCCATATTTAGCATCAATTTCCATGTCAAATAAAATATATGAAAAGTCGAGACCGGCTGACATTATCGTAACCGGTGCAGAATATCAAGACTGATCATAATAATCTGCGCACCAGAGAGAGAGAGAATTAAGGTTTAATGTCGCGTTCAGCAATATTTCGGCTATATAGCGAAAATCAAACAAAATTCTAAGTATTCAAGTTAATAACTCAGTAAACTAATGCATTAAAAGATGAAAATACAGGCCTAGCGAACTCCTTCACGCACGCACCTCTTTTCTCTGTCTGTGCGTCTATTTCTGTGTGATCGTGGCCAATTCATTGCACATGAACCAGAAATCCTGAGGCTTTCCCCATCCAATCCTTGCGCTCTTGAAATATTCCTCTCGCGTACCAATTTATTGCTCGGAAAAATTTTCACCAATATCCGGGCTCTTTATTTGCTCGCCTGACCCTAATTGGTGAACCAAAAGAGCCGGCGAAATCGGGCTAGACATTCATAGGCTAAACTGCCTTCACCTCTTATGCCGAAGCGGCAGTGTGTCACATCAATGCATGGGGGTGGGGGGGGGCAATTTTCGTGATCGCTAGGAGAAAAGGTCGAGCTGACTTCGGGTGAGAGCTGGTGTGAGTCCACGGCCGTGGAAGACTCCACAAGCGCAAGGATCTCTGGTCCATGTACACGGAATTGGCCCCGAGCACACGGAAATAGATGGTAGATGGATGGAAAGGAACTGAGATGCGTTCAAGATTCGAGAAGCTTTATTTAACGTCGGTACAATAGTTAAATATAAAACATTAGCTTGTGCAAGCTGATTCACGAACCAACACAGATAAAAATGTAACAATAAAAATATAATTAGATATTTAAATACAGACATATTTATATATACAAATACTAATACATGAACCACGTACGCATGCATGGTAATACGTGATACTTAAACAGCAGATGTATGAAATTAAATCTATGCACAGGGCAGTTTTATTATACGGTATGATGTAGTTTCCGAGTTGGTAGACAGTCATCCACATGCTGCACAGTTACATGTAGGTGCTTCCCAGATACGGGTCATTCTGCGAAACATATGAGTCCGCGGTCTTTATGTCATTGGGCAGACCGTTCCATACCTGGGGAGCAGCGAAGCGGACCGACTGCCTACCATACCTTTCAAAACGAATGGTAGGTATATTTGTAGTATTCTGATACCTAAATGAATAATGTGAATTTTTCAGTTTAGTCAGATCAGCTAGATATTCAGGAGACAGCCCATTTATAATTAGTCTCCAGTGACATATTTCCCAGTCTGCCCAGCTGTAGATTTGGTACTCGATCTTTTTGCAAAAGATCTGTTTTTCGAGATATTTGTATCATTGAAGACAAAACGGAGGGCTCGATACTGAATTTGTTTTGCTGCAAAAATGCCATACCAGTGGGCAGTAATTAAAATTTGAAAGGTTAACAGATTTGTATATGACAAGTTTCCCCGCAGTATAGTGAGGAAACAGTCTTCGAAGAACATTGAGCTGACGTGAGGCTTTACGAGAGAATACAGATATATGTTTGTTAAAATTAAGTTGGTAGTTAATATCTACACCCAGAAGTTGGACCCATTTCACAATAAAAGTCACATTGGTCGTGGGTCTTTTTACCAACACAAAAGGCTTGGAATTTATCTGGGTTAGCCTGCATATCATTATCAGTGACCCAATCAATTAAAACATTACTTTCTCTTTGAATAGTGTTGAAGAGTACACGCAGATCAGGATGTACATAGGACAGAGTATTGTCGTCTGCGTGATTGTAAAGTTTACCTTCTTTGATAAAACAGAATATATCATTTAAAAAGATATTGAACAAACGTGGTCCCATAATTTACCCTTGTGGGACTTCTTTTTTAACCTCAGACCACGAACTGAAAAAAGCACCTAGTTTAACTAGCTGCTTGCGATTTGTTAGGTAACTCCCTATTACTTCAACTGCGTCGTTGGAGTGTCCATACGCCTTAAGTTTGTCAGTAACAGACTGTGAGGGAGACAGTTAAAAGCCTTAAAGAGATCCATTAGTATGGCAGCTGCATATTTATTTTGATCTAAGGCCTTTTTTCCAGTCTTCAACAAGGCGAAGTAACCTAGTCTAACAGCCAAATCCTTTTGGAAAAACTGCCCTGAAAAGGAATGTCGGGGACTGTTTGTGGGCGCTACATGCCACAGATTGTTCATTTCCTGTTTTTCAAAGAGAGTTCATAGGCTAAACATTCAGTTTTCTGACATTCAAAATCTTTTCGTCTGCTACATGGTAGCGTGGAGTTAACATATGCAATGATGCCACCTTCTACATGGTAGCGTGGAGTTATCATATGCAATGATGCAACACCATGGCCAGTTCTGTCTTTTCTTTCCATTTTGAAACCTTCAACTTCAAACAGAGCATTTGCAAAGTTATTATCAATTTTTGTTTCGGAGATAAACAGAATATCTACCAGTCTGTCAGTAAGAACAGTCTTAATTTCACAGAATTTGTTCCAAATGCTGTTTATATTCAGATAAGCAGTGAGAAGTTTTTCAGGATTACCTTTCCGCATATTTCTCCGGTCCGAAAAGATATCACGGTTTTCACCTGTTGTCGCCGATGCATCGTCCAGTGCTTGATTACATTCTAAATTGTCAGGACTACGACGAAAGGGTATCACAAAAGGGTCTAGCAGCGAAGAGAAAAATGATTCCGAGAAGGGTGGAAGTCTGTCGCTGCATTTTGCACAAAAGAAAGTATCTTCACAATTTCCCAATCGTGTTTTTTTCCTGAATAGTAATGTTCATGCATTTTCGATGAGACCAGTTGTCACAAAAATCATACTGAAGGGCGTCTTGATTTTTTCGCACCGGTTGGCTGCATTCCGTACATGGGTATCGTGCCGTGAAGAGTGTGTGCTCTTGAAATAATTCCATATTGTTGTACAACATTTGAATTTCTTTGTGGAGGGGTTCACCAGGCCTGTGTGAGGGGAGTTGGAAGTTATCACTGCAGAGGTGCTGTTCCTGTGTGGACAATAACAGATATGGAGTGATAGAGACGGACGTCAGGACGAACATTTTCCTATCTTGAAAAAAACACACATGAAAAGTAACGACTGCTCAGTATAGGATTCATTCTGTATAATTCTCTAAACCGATCATTCGGTAACAGGGCCAGTATATCAAGAGAGATAAATATTTGAATAATCATCAACCGTTAAAACTCCAAAAGAGATTTCCCTTGCAATGAACAGGAAGTGATCATCAGTAGGTGTTTTCGGTTGCAGTGTGAGACGAGAGGTTGACCAATATTTTGCGAAAAAAAACCCGATGTTGCAAAGAGAAGACACGGAACGAATTTCAGACACATTACAAGCGTCTGGTTCGTCATTCATAATTCAGCCTTCGTCCATTAAAGATATCCGCATCCATAATCCAAAGACCTATCCATATTCCATATAACAGTATTAGCACCAAATTCAACAAGACAATCTAGTATACATATACATAGGCTAGTTCTACTGGAAAACATTGAAAACCTTTATGAATGGCACATCTGCAGCAGATATACCACCACTGAAATACCAGAATAGTATGGGGGAAAATGTGATGTGCTTCACTAATTTCGAAAAAGCAATGCATTGAACGATTACTTCTCTTCGGTATCCACAATTGATGACAGTGCGACTGCTTTACCACCTTTTTCATATAAGTGCGATAATCGACTTGACACTTTGTTCATTACAGAAGAAGAAATATTCAATATTATCCAGAACATTGACGCTAACAAAGCAGTGGGGCAAGATAAAATCAGTCATCGAATGTTGAAGGGGGTGGGACGATCAGTTAGCATCCCATTGAAACATTTATTTAATATGTCACTTTCAAGTAAAAAGGTTCCTGAGTGCTGGAAAAGTGCCAAAGTATTGCCAATTTTCAAAAAAAACGATAGACATCAACCAAGTAATTATCGACCAATCTCCTTGCTTAGCTGTGTGGGGAAAATAATGGAACGTATTGTGTTCAAAAATTTATATAACCATTTTCACTCGAATAGACTATTCTATAGATTTCAAGCGGGATTTCTTCCTGGTCACTCTACTGTCTTCCAACTTATCGAATTATATCATAGTCTATGTGAATCAATGGACAAAGGTGCACATTCATGCGTGTTTTTTTGTGACATATCAAAGGCATTTGATACTGTCTGGCATAATGGCCTACTCTTTAAATTACAACAATATGGCATAGAGGGTGCAGTACTCGAATGGCTTCAAAGTTATCTTAGTGGCAGATCCCAGAGTGTATCTGTTGGGAATACGTCTTCAAATATTCGTACCACTAATGCTGGAGTTCCTCAAGGCTCGGTATTAGGTCCCCTGTTATTCCTTATATATGTTAATGATATAGCGGACAAAATTACAAGTATCACCCGACTTTTCGCTGATGACTCGTCTCTGCATTGCAAATCTGTATACATTACCGAAATTGAACTGACTATGAATCATGACATGAAAGTCTTACTCGAATGGTCCAAGCAATGGCTCTTACAGTTTAACGCCCTTAAAACAATTTTACTTTTATTCAGTAACAGAAATTTGTTAAACCAACCTGAATTTTTTTTTGGAACGCTACTACAAGTATCAAATTTCCATCAACACCTGGGTGTATTCTTCCAAGATGATTGTAAATGGGGAACTCATATCGATCATATTATCGAAACAGCCACAAAGCGAATTGGGTTAATGCGAAAACTTAAGCACAAGCTTAGTAGAAATGCTTTAGCACAGGTCTATCTGAGCTTTGTGAGACCAATCATGGAATATGCCTCGGTTGTTTGGGACGGCTGTTCATTAACTGATTCAGAAAAATTAGAAAAAATCCAATTATCCGCCGGGCGAATCGTCACTGGCCTGCCAATGTTCGCAAGAAGAGAGGCAATCTATTCCGAAACTGGATGGGAAACATTGAAAGTTAGAAGGGAAAAAATGAAAATTATGCAAAAAATTTATAACGACGAGGCTCCGGAATATGTTTGCAACTTGATCACGCCCTTAGTTGGGGAGGTGACGCCTTATAACCTGAGAAATAATCTTAACTACGTGATCCCCAGAACCAGACTCAACATCTTTAAAAATTCTTTCATCCCTTCAGCTATACAACTTTGGAACAATACTGATACTGAAACAAGAAATAGAGCAGAAGGTAGACAACTTAAATCTGTACCAAAATACTATTCTGTGGGAACTAGAAAATTCAATATAATACAAACACAGATGAGACATAACTGCAGCCAATTAAACTCTGACTTGTCCCGGTTTAATATGGTCGCTAATGCGGGTTGTGATTGTGGAGACCCCTCAGAGGATGCCCAACATTTTTTCTTCCATTGTCACAAATACCAAGAAATTAGGGATGTAATGGTTGATAACCTACCAACTCCAATTTCTACCCGGGACATCCTTTGGGGGAATGATTCATTGTCGCCTGAAATCAATGTTAAAATTGTCCAAGCTGTTCAAAAATTCATAGGAGATAGTGGAAGATTTGACTGAGTTAATCACGGATACTGAGGTCCAACACATGCTCGAGCGTGTATGGTTATTCTACGGCATACCACCCCTATCACCCCTTTCATCTCCATTTTTTTCCTGCCAAAAACACCATTGTATACTATTTTATACATAAACTGTCCAGCTGCCAAATTATTGCTATGTAGGGAGAGTGGTTCATAAGTTGAAATAACTTGTCCACAATCCCATTGCCTATTAAGGACAATACAATAAGTTTAAAACAAACAAGCGGTCAACAGTTTTCAATGATGCCAACAAAACATCATGATGTTCCAAAAATATCAACTAAGTATCGCTGATCAGTATTCTTAATTCATACGATTTGGGTTGTACAGTCGTCATCTAGAGAATGATATATCTCAGTCACGATTTGATTGCGTGTGTTCATATGAGCACCATGAGGATCTTGAAGTACATGGGTTCATATGGCCCCTAGCCCCGGGTTAAGCGGAATTAGACACAAGTTCTTTTTTCTTTGACAACATGTAAGTCATGCTATCCGGCTATCCGGACCTACAATTGATCAAATGCTATCCTCAAGGTTTTCAGGCTTCTTCGTAACGGGAGACTCTGTATTGAATTGTATCTCTGTATTGAATTGAATACAATTTTCATATTGTGAGGCAGTCTGGTTATTTCTGTCAGTCGGACCTTCTGTTTCTTCAGGAGTCTCAAATTCCCGTTTTATGTTTCCTGGCTGATTACACCTCAGGTATTTACCCTTAAATGGACAATCCCAATACATGTGATTTTCTTCTCCGCAGGTGTAACAGGTCTTAACCTGACCTTTATACCAAACAGGAAGTTTAAAATCTCCATGCATAATGGTTTTGATGTCAGACATCCACATTTTCCTAATCCCAGTTTTCAAATATCTGTCAAAGGTATAGTACTCGTCAGAAATGTCAAGAACTTCACCATATGTCTCAAATATATGTATAATGTCGATGTGTGGCATCTCCACAGGGCATTTTATTTTGACAAGTACTTTCGTGGGTGCAATTTCCTCAAAGCGACCACACTGATCCTGAAAATCGAAGATGCCGTTTGAGAAAAGAAATCTTTGACCTGTATATTTCGTAGTGTCACAATCCAAAGATCTTTTGACACCTACATTAATCCATGAAGGACTTTCGACCCTGATCCGACAGACTCTTTTAAAGCACGCCAAATATAAATCGGCTTGGCAGCATTTAGTCCTAAAATTTTAGGCTCAGTGGCCTCTCAAACAGTTTGTTTGCCATAGCACTAGAGAAATGGGGGAAAAATTGTTATAGACTCCCGCCTAAGGAGCCTCACAACAAAACTCTCAGCTGGGGAGTTCCAGAAAGGATTAATTTGAACAAACCTAAAAAAGTTGTACAGTTGTAAACAGGTTTACAAATAGCCTGCGTTATGTATTAACACAGACTTAAATCCCCGTATGACATCGCCATCTATCTACACAAGGGAAGGAGAGAGAGAGAATTAAGGTTTAACGTCGCGTTCAGCAATATTTCAGCTATATAGCGACGATCAAACAAAATTCTAAGTACTCAAGCCAATAACTTTGTAATCCAACACATTAAAACATACACACATTAAAACTTAAGCAACAAGCCGATTTCTCTCAAATAACCCGAGACACAGTCCTCCCTCACCCGACTAAAAGATCTTTCAAAGTAGTCGCTCGATAAAAAGAATCTCTTACAATCTTAAAATCTATACAGTAAATAAGAATATGTTTCACTGTGAGATATTCGTGGCATAGAATACACATTGGGACTGACTCTTTTATTAGTAAATGTTCGGGAGTTAATCGTGTATGGACGATTCCACATCGCCTGATCATGGCGATTTCAAAATCATTAAAGTATGTCAAGATATAGCGTATTTTCGGTTGTATCGTCCAGTAAACATAATCGAAACATCTCAAGATCGGCTTTTCTTGAAACTCAACTACTTAGATAAAGGACTGGACATCATTAATTTACCCCGAATCCTGAATGATCCAGAGGTACGCAACGCTGCACCAAACTATTTTAAGTTCACAGAACCTCCTTGCATTTCATATAAGTATACTAAATCCATAGCCACCAAACTATTCAATTACTCCAATGCTGTCCAGGAGTTTGACTGAAACTTATATACGTCAGGAGGCCATAGTTGTGATTGTGAATCGTCGAGCTTTATCTATACACCATGCAAACATCTTGTGACTGGTGACCTTGATGTGGTGATTGATAAGGATCTGAAATTACTCCTGATGAAAGGACCTAAATGTAGAGAGCCAAGAAGAATAAATCTAAAGGCCGACCAGAAGATAGTCCTGTCTGCATTGGACCAGTACTTTATTGATTGGTCTAAGCGAGAAAAAGTTGAACCTACAGTACTCGCTGATTGGCTGGACCTCACCAAGAGCAAGGTCGTTGAAACAATCCGCCATATTGACAGAAGTATTCCCCAAGCAAAACAAGTTCTGAGAAACCTCAATTCGCAAGAAGTTCTAGCAAATCTCCAGAGTAAATTCGTCATAGTCCCAGCACACAAAGCTCCGAATAATATAATATTCATATGTAAACATTACTATTACCAGGTGCTGGTTAAAGAATTGGGTGTAGACATATCTTCATCAAATACGTCTACTTACTCCCAAACTGCATTTACTCTGGAAGATTTATTTAACAATCACAAAAAGTTTCTCATGGAAAGAGGTATTTGTCTTCCAACCAATCATAACGACATACCAAAATGTATAAATCACAATACAAAGCTAGATTCATAGTTGGTTCTAGAGCTGCACCATCAAGCTACTTTCAACCCTATTGACGAGGGCCCTTCAGGAGGTAAAAGCATTTTGAGAAAGGTATTGCGCCATTATTTCTAAGAACTCTGGCGTTGAATGTATGTGGATATTGAAAAACTCAAAATGTCTTACGGAAGAACTTGATGCTAAAGGTCACATACCGTACAGACGTCTCCACATGGGATTTCTCGACTCTCTATATTACAATCCCTCATCAGGACCTTATTGACCGTCTAAGTTCATTGATAGTATCTGTGTTCAAGAAAACTGATCGTAGATATATTAATGTCGGAAGCCATAAAGCATTCTTTAGCTCGACTACATACAAGAGATATCATTCATGGGATGTTTCTTTGTTTATAGAGTTGCTTGAATTTCTCATTAAATATCTATGTGAAATTTGGCAACACAATATATCAGCAGCATATAGGTATTCCAATGGGTACTAATTGTGCACCCCTGTTGGCTGACCTATATCTGTTCTCTTATGAATATGACCATATGCAGGCGCTTTCAAAAACCGATCCATTCAAAGCCCGTTCCTTCTCATTCACCAAACGCTATATAGACGATCTTCTCGCTGTGGATAATCGCTATATAAATGACGCAGTGAAGGATATATATCCGCCTTCACTGGATTTGAAGGAAACTACAGATAACCCTACAGGCACATCATATTTAGACCTATATCTCTATAAAAATGAAGCGGGCCTTCTCTCTCGTCGACTGTATGACAAAAAAGATGATTACAATTTCGACATCGTAAACTATCCCTTTCTGGACAATAATATTCCAGTGGGACCTGCATATGGCGTATACATATCACGCCTAGTAGCATTTGCTAGATCCTGTGTTAAATGTGACGATTTTAATCAATGTCACAAAACATTGTAGCAGAAACTTATAAAACAGGGCTACACCACCAAGCGCCACCACTCAAAGTTTCTCAAATTTGGCGATACATATCGCATGCTGATAGCAAAATACGAGCGTAGCGTGCAAGATCTATGGCGTTACGTTTCGTAACTTGTGTCTAATTCCGCTTAACCCGGGGCTAGGGGCCGTATGAACTCATGTACTTCAAGATCCTCATGGTACTCATATGAACAGTCACAATCAAAGCGTGACTGAGATACATCTTTTTTTTAGATGACGACTCTATAACGAATATTAAGGATTAAGAATACTGATCAGCGATACGGATTTGATATTTTTAGAACATCATGATGTCTTGCCGGCATCATTGAAAACTGTTGACCGCTTCTCTCTTGCAGGAAACTAGCCTATGTTTATGTATACTATGTCTTTTTGAATTTGGTGCTAATACTGTTATATGGAATGTGGAATTGGTCTTTGGATTATGGACGCGGATATTCTCTAATGGACGACGACTGGATTATGAATGACGGACTACACGCTTGTAATTGATCGAAACGTTTCTGGCTGTTCAGATGAGTATAGCTTACAGTTTTTTTGGAACTCCTGAAGTTGGTTATCTGATTCTTTGTGATTAAGAATACTGATCAGCGATACGGATTTGATATTTTTGGAACATCATGATGTCTTGACGGCCTCATTGAAAACTGTTGATCGCTTCTCTCTTGCAGGAAACAAGCCTATGTTTATGTATACTATGATTGTCTTTTTGAATTCGGTGCTAATACTGTATATGGAATATGGAATAGGTCTTTGGATTATGGACGCGGATATTCTCTAATCGACGACGGCTGGATTAAGAATGACGAACTAGACGCTTGTAATCTGGGTCAACCCAGCCGGGTTGGCCAAGACTGCAAAAACTGCCGCCGCGAACAGCGAAAATTTGACGAATTACCTCAACGTTTCACCATGCACAGATGCCAAAAACGTTTACGAAATATGTTACACAAGAAAACCGGAATAACAAGAGTGTTAAACCCCAAAATCACGAGATTGACGAAATTGCATGCGCAAATGAATCGGTCTGATGAATGCATCCACGTCCCTATTTCTCATATGTGGCTTCTCAAATGATATGACAAATTTTGAGCTCCTCCACGTAAAGATTTGTGCCTTAAATTGCGTTTACGTGATAAGTTCAGAGTTGGGTACTATTATCCCAATGTTGCCTAACTGAATGAGTCCCGCCCATCCAATTATCGACAGAGCTCATTTTTGCTTAGCTTCGATTACCTGACCAGACACGGTGCGAACATGTTATGGAGAATTGTTTTGTCTTTGGACATCATCTCGCTCGAACCTTCTTTTGGATCTGAAAGGACATTTTGTTTATTTTCAGAAGAGTGTTAGATTCCAACCTCCTCGTTTTAATATGAGCTTGGTTGATGTAGAAAACGAAGCAAAATTGGTGTACTTTCGCAAAAGACGATTGTCAGCTTTACTAGAATTGTAGCTGGTATTAAGCTTAGTCACATTTTACATAACAAGCTCTTACCTATTCGACCACTGCAGTCAGCTTAACCAGAAGTAGATATTACATAAATATAAAAAAACAACCACGAGCCAGCTCGTGGCAAGAATTTGGTCTGCTGAGAGAGAAATACAGATCGCATCAGGCTATTTATACAGACGGTTTTAAAGATGGCGAGAGAGAGTAGCATGTGCTATCTTTAGTTCCAAAACTAAAACCAGGTCGACTACCAGGTAAAAATTCGATAGTCACTGCAGAAGCGAAAGGTATTGGGTCCACTAAAAGGAAAAGATATGTCATATTCTCAGATTCACTGTCATGCCTTCAAGCGATTAAAAGTGAAACTTCAACTCATTCCACCATCTTGAATATTCTACAATTATATGACTGTAGATTTTGTCAACTGATTAATATTGTATTTTGATGGTTGCCTAATCCTGTTGGAATCTCATATAGCGATTTCAGACACTCTATCTGTACTTATGTAAGAAAGCTGTTTCAATCTTTATGGGATGCTGTGAATAATAACAAACTTCATGAGTTCAAAAAAACTGTAGGCTAATGACGGACCAGACGCTTGTAATACTCATCTGAACAGCCAGAAACGTTTCGATCAAACTATGATCAGGTGATGTAAATTCGGCCATAAGCGATTAACTCACGAACATTTACTAAAAAAAGAGCCAGTCCCAAGATGTATTCTATGCCACGAAGATCTCACAGTGAAACATATTCTTATCGAATGTATAGATTTTAAGATTGTAAGAGATTCTTTTTATTGAGCAGCTACTTTGGAAGATCTTTTTAATCGAGTGGACGAAGACTGTATCTTAGGTTATTTGAGAGAAATCGGTTGTATGTTTAAGTGTGTTGGATAACTAAGTTTTTAAGTTGAATACTTAGAATTTTGTTTGATCGTCGCTATACAGCTGACATATTGCTGAACGCGACGTTAAACCTTAATTCTCTCTCATTCTTTACTAGAATTTGACCTAGGTAACAGTCTTGTTTTGAAATTTCTTTTTGAACCTGCAGAATACTGCTTCGGATCTCTCAATATACTTTCGATATATGTCGGAGCCTCTTTTTGAAATAAAAATGGGCTAAGGAATACATGGTGCAAAACTACCATAAAACATGCCGAATGCAACTGGTCCAGCCAGCACATGCCGTCAAAGTATTAGCTACAAGCTGGAAGCAGTTTCGATCATCTAACTCTTGCGATTTTGAAGATACAGATTCAGTGGTGTCAAATTTACAGATGGACAAACAGACGGAAAGGCAGGTTATATTTTAAGACACCTCCGCAATGAGTGATACTTGAATCTAGTGTCTCACAAAATAGATGGTGGAGTTTTCTAGCGATCATCGTGATGTTTTTGTCTTCTTACATGTATCATTGACCGGTATTCTATAATCCAAATAAAGGTCAGAATCGATTGCTAGAGTATAATGCATTTCAGATACGCATTTATTGCGAGTGATCAGATGAACTGTATGGGCCATATCCGATATTCAGTTTCGGTCGTCTTCCACAAAATAATTTCCCGTATTTAATCGAAGGATCTTTCACGGAAGACGGTCAGTACCAAGTTCAAAGAGGCATACCATGAAAATATGAAAAATAAGTTTGTTTCTTGCAAAAGGGCGACGAATAACTTTTAATCGGTAGAAAGACATCGTCATGTTTTATTCCTGAATCCTTTATACTGACACCTTTTCTTTACAGCAATATAGATATTGTACCACACGATGTGTGTACGGTTCCTGATCACAAGTTCCTGATCACAAGTCAGAGCATTTCCATCATAGCTCTCTAGATTTGTATCTAATACCGCTTATGCCGGTGCTAGGGGCCGTGTGGTCATATCATCCAAGTTGCCACATGAACAGGTACAATAAAAGCGTACCTGAGATACAGCACATATCACGAATCGTTAGATTCTTGGTATGTGCTTTAGAATAGATTAACCAGAAGACTGTTCTGTGAAGTCATGTGACGCAGTCAGTATGTCGGCACCTCTTCCCACTTCCCTTATATGTGTTGTAATTTTTTCCTGTATATGGCGAGATTCTGCTGGTGGACGTTTCGTCCCCGGGGCCCGCCCCCTGTACAGACCTTTTGGTCTTTGATATATGTTGGCACTTGTGGGAAGTTAATGCTGGGTCGACATCGGGCCTTACAGACTAGTCTTTTGTGTAAAATGCCGTCATTTACACCTGACGACGATACAGCTCATCAATCTCCAATGTACGAGTTGTCACAGCGAAACAGCTCACCAATTACCAGTATACGAGTTGTCAGAGCATTTCCATCATAGCTCTCTAGATTTGTATCTAATACCGCTTATGCCGGTGCTAGGGGCCGTGTGGTCATAGCATCCAAGTTGCCACATGAACAGGTACAATAAAAGCGTACCTGAGATACAACACATATCACGAATCGTTAGATTCTTGGTATGTGCTTTAGAATAGGTTAACCAGAAGACTATTCTGTGCAGTCATGTGCCGCAGTCAGTATGTCGGCACCTCTTCCCACCTCCCTTATATGTGTTGTAATTTGAAGTAACTTTAAAGTGTGCCTCAAATATGTTAATTAAGTACTGCAAAGGCACTTCATCAACACTTCCACAGAAGGGTAACCTTCATAGGCACTTCTGAAGTGCTCTTGAAGTACCTAATTAGAATATTTGAGGCACTTCAATGCCCTTATATGGCAAGGCACTTCATCCACTCTTCTACAGAAGGATACCTTTCATATGCACTTCTGAAGTGCTCTTGAAGTACCTTATTAGTATCATAGCAAATCCGTGTAATGAAAGGTATGTAGCCACGAGCTATTTACTTTCCCGGAAAAGAAGACACAAATATATATTTGAGCACAGAACGTTTTATTTAGAGAAAACACTGGGAGTAAGACAGAACAGCTAGTACATCATAAAATATTTACAATAAACCTGATGGTTCTTAACAAGAAACGTGTAGTTTATATAACCGCTAGCACAAATCCTTGAGACAAAATACAGCACAGTACTATACATGTATGTATTTACATGCAGTCTTTGATATGAGAATTTATTATTATTCAAGGGTGACAGTGTTCTTGTAAAACTTGAACTCGAAGCAGCAGATCTTTCGAAGGATAGTTTGCTTTAGTTGCCCTGAGGTCCACTTGGATGTAATCCAACATTTACTGAAACCCACCAGTCTGAATTGTGAACTTCTTGGCCTGTGGCGATAAATACATGCATATAATTAAAACCTGATCAGTTGTATATATGGTTCCATATGACATGCAATCAAGTTTTTTTTATACACTCAGGATGATTGAATAGGTTGACTACCATAAAGGGTAAAGAATGGAACACATCCGTACAATTTACAAAAGATTGATGCAGATGTCTATTATCCTTTCTTTAGTACTCCATGATATACAACAAGGGAGATAAACAGTTTGTGTGACGTTCTAACCAATATACACTATGAAGAAATCAACCATACCTAGGTGTGCTCATTATATTTCCCGTCAGTCGAGTGGCTGCTTGAAGTGAGCTGAGTTCCTTGTAGCAGCTGTATTCTGGAATATGAAAGTATACAATGTAAGAAGCCATTAGAATTGAAGAGAAACAATCATGTGAATTTTTATAATTTGTCTTTGTTAATTTCTGGTTCAACTAAATCTCCATACAGGGTTTCAAATAACAAATAAATGCTTATTAACTACAAATTGTATTCTTAAATTTTTGAAATGAAATAAATGTATGAAATGAAATGTTCTCATTTCTCAAGATGTGGGTAGAAATGTACAATTGAAGTGTGTGAAGATCCTTAGCTTTGGTATATGAATAGTGCAATCAATAGACAAGGAAAATATAACCTGTTATAACGATTGAAAGTCTAATCATAGTTGGTTATACTTTTTCTGATTACAGCTAAAAATAGGTTATGCTAACATTTTATTATCAATATATTTTAGAACATATTTCTTCACCATTTTGTCAAAAATCTGGTATGGAAATATTCTACAATCTTCTGCAAGGAACAAAAATCAATAAATTTTATAAATCAATAAACTGTTCAAAATAACAAGATAATTTTTTTAGAGCTACCATCCCCCCAACCAGTTAAATCCACCTGTTTTGACATGAACAGGAAGTATACAAGCAGTTTTGCGATAAAAATATCTCACCCTCAGGGGATTACCTCCAGGGATGCATGCCAATCTTCATATGAGGTCCCCAAGCCTGGGGTTTCTAAGCTGACAATTCACACCGCCATAACAATGGCAATTAACCCACACTGCCTTGATGAACCTGGGTAGATCTGAAAGTGATATTGAGACAGAGATATGGATATTTCTTTGTGAAAGCCATGCTGACCCATTAAGTTTGACTGCAATTATAAGTACATTATTACAACCTGCAGTCCATATAGCAATATTTATTGAGGCCAATATCAATTTTTTAATATGCCAAATATGTCAAAGGAAACTTGCTAGGTGATACTCCCGGGTCTACATCACTATTCAGCTCAGTTCTTTGCTTATTAAGTTATGAAAAACAGAAAAATTATAGTTATATTTATAATTTACTTACTTACCGTATCACTAACTGCACTCATCACCATCTGCAATACAGTTCTGCAAACCTCCATAATTCTAGCTCAACATGAACAAATCCACCTGATTACAGTTGTCAGCCATTTTTTTGTTGCTGTCGACTGGTGGCGCCCCCGGTGTTCAATTAAATTTTCAAGGGCAGATAACTCCACCCATTTTGACGAGACAGTTAAAAGGATAAAGACTATCAGAAACAGAAATTATATATATATTATATTTAAACAAGTGATAATAATGAAAAGGAAATATAAAGTATTCTTCAATGGGCATTTTTTGTTGCTGACATTATGTTATGTTAGAACTGATTCTTTTAAAAATATTTTCCCATTTTGTCCAATTTTACTATAAAATCATGGATTTGGAATGATTATAAAATCTGAATTCAACAAGATTTCTTATCTAATATGATACTGTTTTGATAACACTAATATGTGAGAGACTGATATTATTAATATCTTTATTTTATTGAAATAGAAACCCATGATACTGATCACTTTAAAAGATCCAAAGTGTTCACAGTTCTGAGTAATATGTCAGTAGTCACATGTGAATATTTTACACAGTTGCATCTATTTTGAACTGTGAAGTACAAATCTGTTTTTAGTGGTTTCATTGAAATGAGATTTGATATCACTGAGTGAAATCAAATCAGCCAACTTTAAGCTGGGATATTCCCAGAGCTAATTAATATCATTGAAACTTGTATACATGTAGTTATAATTTATAATGTTATGTTACTGTAACAGTTTGTGGGAAAATTCCAATAATCTAGAAATCCTATTGGGTTGAATCTTATAGGATTTTTCAGAATCTTATAGATATTTTTTTGTAAGGGGAAGTCCCCCAAGTTAGGCTATAAAACTGACAAAGTCCAAGAAGTGTCTTTGAGGAGTACCTTATATTATGCCAAACTAACAATAACTAAGTCTCAGAAGTGTCCCTGAAGTCCCCCAAGTTTTGCTGAAGAACTGACAAAGTCCATGAAGTGTCTTTGAGGAGTACCTTGGATTACGCCAATCAAAAACCAAGTCTCAGAAGTGTCTCTGAAGTCCCTCATTTTTTGCTATGAAATTGACAAAGCCCATGAAGTGTCTTTGAGGAGTCCCTTGACTACTGCCTTTTTCTAATGAAGTACCTATGAAGTGTGCCAATATTTTTCTCTGCTGCTGAAGTGCCTTTTCAGCGTACTCTTCAGAGACACTTCGTGTGACACTTCTGGACAGTAAGGGAAGTTACAAAATGTATCGCAAAATTGAAGAGGCGTGGTTGTATAGACTTATGTGCCCGAGTAGCGGGCCATTTCACCGCTAGTACTTTAATAACGGATGAATAACAAAGTGTGGCACCTTTAAGACGAACTGAGTATAATGGTCACGAGATTTCGCAAATAGTGGATATCTGCTTCCTCAGGTGAATCTAATAACGGACGTATAGGGAACCACGATGTCGCTAGCTGAAACTATCATGAATTGTTGGAAATTAGCTCACACAGGTTCGCTTGATCAGGCCTTGTAATATATAAGTTGGCACATAATGCCTTGGACTCCATGACTCTGGTGACCGAACGATGAATAGGAGTTAATGACAAGGTATTTATGGGGACAATACCTTCTGAATTTTGCAAAATATACGAAGGTGGAGTCATTATTGATACATCAATTCCCTTCTGCAACAGGAAACCAATGACCATTGCCAGCAATATGTTTGCCAATAATATAAACCAGGATGATAGTCTCAGTTTGCGCTGAAGCAGACAACATCAAGGACTCTGATGGTTGTTCATGGTACCAATGCCAACTGAACTTTCCCAAACCAATGTTAATCACGAAGTCATCTATTTCACACTGTATAGATTGTCATGTTTATATTACAGACATCCCATTGGACATTGGACAATTTAAGCATGTTATCCACTGAACAAGTATTAAGGGAAAGCGGAATTCTGCAGCCATCATGACACGATCTTTGACGGCGATCGATCGTGGTGAGAATCGTCATTTACGATAAATCAGAAACCATTTACGATAAATCAGAAAAAAAGCTTCTTTGCTACTCTAGCAACTTCGTGGTAGGTTATTGCTGTACGTCTTCTGTCAAGATATTTTCTACTGTAATTATCCAGATTCTGAACAGAGAAGAGGTATAGTTAACCCTGTTAGTCTAATGAGTACGAAAACTCAGAGAGAGTTGAAAACGTCGCGTTCAGCAATCTGTTCAGCTGTATAACGAATGAAACTTTGAAATGCTACCATCAGTTACACACGAGCCTTCGTGAATATGAAATCTCTTCCTCAGATACTTGTATGTCTGATCAATCCAAATCTTACCCTCTCGATACTTGGAAAGGCTACCATCAGTTACACACGAGCCTTCGCGAATATGAAATCTCTTCCTCAGATACTTGTATGTCTGAGCTTCAATCCAAATCTTACCCTCTCGATTCCAATTCGCGGAAGATGGTTGGAAATTAATCATAAATTAAAAATTTTACAGGATTCAAAAAGATCATTGGAATATTTCCATCGTTTCTCATACGAAGAAACCTTAAGCAATCATTGCTGAAGTAGTGAAATCAGCAACGACAAAACAGCTGCTTCTTGTTTCGTATTCAGTATTTCTATATATTTGCTCCGTGTACAAATCTCGTGAAATGACGATTCTTTTTGTCATTCTTGAAAATCAGTAAATTTAGCGGATTTTATTTACAGTTTGATACAATCCCTACGCCCAAGTAAAGATCATCAGACTTAATTGGGTACTCGAGTATTCTTCATATTTGCATCATTCGATTCACATATACATTCGCTGGCTCTGTAGTATTAGCGGAGATGATGTGTTGCCTATGTCAATGAATGGCGAATGAAACAAGCTATGGATTTGTGCGTGTGTATATAACGTCTACCATATGCTCTGATCACATATATATCAAGTACCATTCTACAACGGAAAACCAATGACCGTTGTTATATTTTCCACTAAAACAAATTGATCAAACGTCGTCAAGCTCATATATTTTACTCCCACATGCGATCTGAATCGCCGATTACTGCGCTCCTGTGGGCGAGGTGAACGGCTGACGACCCAGTTGCTTAGTGCTCACCCTGAGTTGGATAATCGCTCAAAATATAGGACGAATTGAATATTATATATCCTCCTGGATCAGCCAAAACAATTACTGTCAAGTCATTACTGTCATATTGGTCAAGTTTTCCTGAAAAAAATCAACTGTCCATTTCAATAAAACAATATTGCCAAAAGGGCCTACGTATCATTTGTTAAAACAGGCGAACAACTTTTACATTATAAGTCCAAGGCATTTCATTATAACACATACAGCCAGTTTGTTGTATCAAGCGCTTTCATAACCGTGGGCATATACAACAGCCCAGCTACATGTCTGTATCAACAGTCTGTATGTCGAGTCATGATCAGTCCCATTTCGACCCCATGCTTATATATGAGAGAATATTTTCATCTTGTGCATTCTGGCGTCTGGTGACTCTTCATAATATAACCATAATATTTATGGAAATTACAAGCGTCTGATCCGTCATTCATAATTCGGCCGTCGTCCATCAAAGAATATCCGCGCCTATAATCCATAGATCTATTCTATATTCCGTATAACAGTATTAGCACCAAATTCAAAAAGACAACCATAGTGTACATAAACATAGGCTAGATTCCTACAAGAGAGAAGCGGTCAACAGTTTTCAATGATGCCGGCAAGACATCATGATGTTCCAAAAATATCAAATCCGTATCTCTGATCAGTATTCTTAATCCGTAATATTCGTTGTAAAGTCGTCATCTAGAGAATGATGTATCGCAGTCACGCTTTGATTGTGCATGTTGATATGAGGACCTTGAAGTACATGGATTCGTACGGCCCCTAGCCCCGGGTTAAGCGAAATTAGACACAAGTTACGAAACGTAACGCCATAGAACTTAACGCTACGCTCGTATTTTGCTATCAGCATGCGATATGTATCGCCAAATTTGAGAAACTTTGAGTGGAGACGCAACAATGTTTTGTGACGTTGACTAAAATCGTCACATTTAACACGGCATCTAGCAAATGCTACTAGGCGAGATATGTATACGCCATATGCAGATCCCACTGGAATATTACTGTTAGGAAAGGTATAGTTTACGATGTCGAAATTATCTCTTTTGTCATAAAGTAGATGAGACAGAAGCCCCACTTCATTTTTATAGAGATATAGGTATAATGTGCCTGTGGGGCTATCTGTAGTTTTCTTCAAATCAAGATGCTTAATACATGTTTTGTCAACTTTTAAATCACAGTTCACATTATGTCGTTCGTGTAGATGTAGACGTTATTTAAGATTGCCATCGGCTGTACGAGCAACGCATAACAGACGCTAATTGGCATTCCTATGGCTCGCATATAATTTTTGTCTAGTTCCCCATTGGATGGTGTTGATTGTTTCTTTCTCTCAAGAAACTCAATTGGAGCCATTCGCATTATATTTCACCCACATATGTATTTATTCGGGTGCTGAAAACTTTGCGTGGAAATTGTTCTCTGTGCACACCGGATGCCTACATCATATCTACGAGTATTAGAGTTTTCTTTCTTGTTACCCAGGCGTTTATCGTAATGATAATACGACAAGTAACGATAGATAGTGAGTGAACGATTGCATACACTGGTGATGGGAACATATAACATCGTAATAGTAATACACTGTTTGAGACTCATACGTGGGTTCGTTGATTATAGAAATAGACAAACTTCTGAGCTGTACTCCACGTAAACATATTTAATGCACAAGCTTTCGACTCTCATGCCGGAGCATTTATCAAGTGATCTGTTGAATTTACAGCAAGTTCAATTCTACAACAGGAAAACAATGACCATTGCCAATAATATGTTTGTCAATAATATAAACAAGGATGATATTCTCAGTTTGCGCTGAAGCATACAACATCAAAGACAATGTATAGTTTGCTATGTTTAGATTACAGACATCCCATTAGACATGGACAATTTAAACATGTTATCCACTGAGCATGTATTAAGCGGCCATCATTAAGCGGAATACTACAGCCATCATGACACGATCTTTGACGGCGATCAATTGTGCTGAGAATCGTGATTTACGATAAATCAGAAAAAGCATTATTTCTAATCCAGAACTTCGTGGTAGGTTATTGCTGTACGTCTTCTGTCAAGATATTTTCTACTGTAATTATCCAAATTCTGAACAGAGAAGAGGTATAGCTAGCCCTGTTAATCTAATAAATATGAACACTCAGAGAGAGTTGAAAACGTCGCGTTCAGCGATATTTTCAGCTGTATAACGAATGAAACTTGGAAATGCTACCATCAGTTACACACGAGCCTTCGCAAATATGAAATCTCTTCCTGAGATACTTGTATGTCTGAGCTTCAATTCAAATCTTACCATCTGGATTTCAATTCGCGGAAGATGGTTGGAAGTTAATCATAATTAGAAATTTCACAGGATTCAAACAGATCATTGGAATATTTCCATCGTTTCTCATACGAAGAAACCTTAAGCAATCATTGCTGAAGTAGTGAAATCAGCAATGACAAAACAGCTGCTTCTTATTTCGTATTCAATATTTCTATATATTTGCTCCGTGTACAAATCTCGTGAAATGGCGATTCTTTTTGTCATTCTTGAAAATCAGTAAATTTAGCGGATTTTATTTGCAGTTTGATACAATCCCTACGCCCGAGTAAATCAGACTTAATTGGGTACTCGAGTATTCTTCATATTCACATCATTCGATTTACATATACATTCGCTGGCTCTGTAGTATTAGCAGAGATGATGTGTTACCCATGTCAATGAATGGCGAATGAAACAAGCTATGGATTTATGCATGTATATTTAACGTCTACCATATGCTTCGCTCACATATATATATATCAAGTACCATTCTACAACAGGAAGCCAATGACCATTGCGATGTTTTCCACTAAAACAAATTGATCATACGTCGTCCAGCTCAAATATTTTACTCTCCCATGCCGATTACTGCGCTCGTGTGTGTGAGGTGATCGCCTGACGAATGTAGGACGAATTGAATCTTCTATGTCCTCCTGGATCAGCCAAAACAATTACTGTCAGGATTGAATATCATATTGGTCAAATTTTCCTGAAAAAAAATCAACTGTCCATTTCAATATAACAATATTGTCAAAAGGGTCCACGTATCATTTGTTAAAACAGGCGAACAACTTTTACATTGTAAGCCAAGTCCAAGGCATTTCATTATAACACAT